>JAOEHI010051539.1:0-18447 GCA_025447815.1 Percopsis transmontana | reverse complement strand
AAACTGAAATTTGTTTTGTTTTTATTTTTCTGCATTGGGTTAAAGTCCCGAGCCCGCTAAAATTTTATAATTCTGTCGGGTGTCTTGCACCCGCCCCCCCCCCCCCCCCCCTCCTCGTTCAATGGATGAGATATTAGCATAAATAAAATATATTTTAAAAAGTTCTCTTTCTTCTAAAATGAACTGACCTGAGCTTCTCCAGTCTACAGTGTGGACTCTCCAGTCCAGCACAGAGCAGCTTCACTCCTGAATCCTGCAGGTCATTTGTACTCAGGTCCAGCTCTCTCAGACTAGAGGATATGGAGCTGAGAATTGAAGCTAACTCCTCACAGCTTCTCTCTGACAGATTACAGCCACTCAGCCTGAGAAAATAGACAGGAGACATTAGAAAAATTAACTTAGTTGACACAAACTGTGTTGTCTTTGTAGGACTGTTAAAAGTATTAGAGTGTGTTCAAAGTAATTCTGTCTGCTAATTGCAGACAAACACAAACAAATGCACACATACACTTACGTGTGCATGCACACAGAAGACACACACACCGTAACATCCCCACCTGCTACGTCAACCAATATGCCCCCAGCTCCACCCCCTAGGTCACCTTCCCGTGAGTTTTAGAATAATTCCCTGTTTGTTCTCTTCTCACACACCCGGGAGGTCATTTATAAAACTCCACATATCTAGTCACAAATATGGAGAATATAGGAAATGGTTGATATGACTATAAATACAATGGCAACTGAACACAAAGCAAAATAAAATGATAAATTTCTTTTCATTCACAAAAACATATAGAGTAAGTTTGTAAGTTAGTAAGTAAGGATTTCAAAAAACAAAACCAACAACTACTTGGCAAATTTAATTTATTGATGTATTAAAGTAAATATTTATATGGATGAGATCATTTAAATGAAAAATATCCAATTTAGGATTTACCACTTTTAGAAAGATTTAGCCTAGGCTACATAAGATTATGGGCTAAATAATGTAAGGGGACAAGTATTTCGGTTTCATAAGTATTTCTTTGAATTTGAAAAAGGAAATGATCTTTTGTTTTTGTATACATCTAATTTCAACATATAACCTTGTGAGGAATTCCTAAATCGAGAATAAGATTCCAACTATTGAGGAGCAATTCAAGTTATTGTGTGAAGATGATGTCCAAAGGCCTAGAAACGGTGTGGGAGAAATCTGAAGGTAACCCGCAGAGAAGTCTCCCCTCTATCATCGGTGCTGATTTAGTCTATGGTCTATGCACATGGTCAGATCAATCAGATGATCCAGTATAATGATATAGGCTACCCTGGCTTGGAACACAGGGGAATTTATGAACTAGCAACTGTGGTAGTGTGAAATCGCAACATAAATATAATATTAGCATGCATCTATTTCATGAAGACACAACTTATAAAGTGAACTGACCTGAGCTTCTCCAGTCTACAATGGGGAATCACCAGTCCAACAGAAAGCAGCTTCACTCCTGAATCCTGCAGGTCATTGGTACTCAGGTCCAGGTCTCTCAGACTAGAGGATATGGAGCTGAGAACTGACGCTAACTCCTCACAGCTTCTCTCTGACAGATTACAGCCACTCAGCCTGAGAAAATAGACAGGGGACATTTTAGAGATGAATTTAGATTTAGGGATGTAAGACTGTTCAGTCCTACAGAGTGTGTGTGAGATGTTCTTCAAGTACTTTCTCTATACATGGGTCCATGTTGGAGATTGTGGTAAAATGTTTGAATGTTTGTTCCATATGCAAACTTTTCACTACTTTTCTGTTGCTCCAGAATGTGTTTATAACTTCATGACATTTTTATTGAAATAAAATCATCCTTAAAACAAATTATTACAAATATTAGAAATTGTTACACAGGTAGACCAACTCTTGGGCTCAAACCCACGACCTTCTGGCTGGGACGGACACACACACACACACAAATCAAAACAGCTAAACAGGGAAATACTGCACGGGGGGGCCTCTAGCGGTCAATAATCAGTACTACATGTAGTGACATACTGCAACTCAGTGCTGCAATTTCTCTGCCACAGAACCGCAGACATTCTAGGTCACCACATCTGTATATCAACATAACCATATAACTATATCAATAACACTGTTTATTTCATAATATATGCATGTTTTATTTCTCCGGGCCCAGGGTGAGACACTGGATGAGGTCATGAATGGAATGCAGGTGATTTTATGAACGTGTTCTATGACTAAAAGATGAAACCAGAGGAGAAATAAACATCTCCAGTACTGGATATTGTTGAAGTCATTACAAGTGTATGTTTTATGCATCCATCCATAATGACAATGCAGACTAATGATAAATTGTGTCTAGTGCTGCACCTGTACAACACGTTTTTGAAGAATAATTATTTTATTTTCCTGACACAGATTATCCTGCCCTTATGATTATACTAAATATTTTGAGTTAGAGGTGAGATCTACAGTTTCCAACACTGTATCTGTAACTTTGTATCTGTAACTTTTAGTTAGAAATGTTTTAAATGAATGTATTTATACTAACTTTTAATGGTTGTTAAAACAATGAATGGTTACAATTGAGTCATCTCACTCACAATATTAAAGTCAACATTAAACGTGAAAAAGTCCGTATATTGACATATTTCCTAGTAAAACAGCGTATAAACGCAGGAAAAACTGTAAGCACAATTTAAATTGTTCTGTAACAACGGGAGCCGCCACCCCTCCCCGTTCCGGCTCGCCGGTATACTAGCCACCGGCCGCTGGCCGTCAACATTACCAGCGCACCCTAATTGCCACATACCTGTTGCGCATTCCCTCATCTACCCTCCTGCAGTGGCTATATAAGCCGGAGGGTGGATGAGGGGAATTGTCGGTTATTGTTTTGTGTATGTTTGACGAGAGCGCTGTTACTCACTAATTGCTTATTAAATTTACGACGCGCTATAGCGTAGCACGAAGCCCGTGTGTCTCTTTTCCTCTGCACCTGCACTTCCGCTGAGAGCCCCGTTACATGTTCCTTCATTCCATCTGTGTGATTGTCTATTACAGCTACTGTGCTAAAGACCAACCACTTGTTTTTGTTACAGTGTATTTTATTAGAATTTAACCATGCAAGCCTAATTAGCTAACTAATGAATATTGTAGAGAAAGTTATTGTCACTAGAAACGCTCCCGCCAACAATCCCAATCCTTACTCCCTGCTGATGTCAAACACTCCCGCGGTTTGTCCACTTGGAATTTTAGTACAGTGTGTGTTGTATTCATTCCTTAATAACAATGGTGGTGTAAAATTGCTACAGAATATTAATAATATGAACATGAATTAAATATTAGCTGGTATCTATTTCTTGATTACACAATTTATAAAGTGAACTGACCTGAGCTTCTCCAGTCTACAATGTGGACTCTCCAGTGCTACAGAGATCAGCTTTACTCCTGAATCCTGTAGGTTGTTGCTACTGAGGTCCAGCTTTCTCAGACCAGAGGATTTAAAGCTGAGAATTGAGGCCAAGTCTTTACAGCTTCTCTCTGACAGATTGCAGCCACTAAGTCTTTAACAGAGATGTATAAATAATAAAATAATAAAAATGTTAATATATATTGAGTAAAAGATAAAGTAAGATAGTATGACAATGTAACTACTATTCATATTTTCTACCAAAATATTTATTTATGGCTATGAAACTTTCAGGACACTCCAGATCATAGTGTGGGTCCCATAGCCATCAAATTATTACTAAGGCAAAATCTATAAATATTCAGTATATTCTATATTATATAAGCATACACTCACAAAGCTCGGCTGGAGGATTTGACCACTGGCAGCAGCTTCAGAAAACCCTCCTCTGAAGCAGAATATTTCTTCAGGTCAAACACATCCAGTTCCTTTTCTGATGACAGTAAGATGAATACCAGAGCTGACCACTGACCAGGGGACAGTTCTTCTGTGGAGAGACATCCTGATCTAATGTTTTGTTGGATTTCTTCCACTAGAGAATGGTCCTTCAGCTCATTCAGACAGTAGAACAGATTGATGCTTCTCTCTGGAGAGAGATCCTCACTGATCTTCTTCTTGATGTACTGGACTGTTTCTTTATTCGTCTGTGAGCTACTTCCTGTCTGTTTCAGCAGGCCTCTAAGAAGATTCTTATTGGTATCTAGTAAGAGGCCTAGCAAAAAGCGAAGGAACAAGTCCAGGTGTCTATTCTCACTCTGTAAGGCCTTATCCACAGCATTCTGGAGGAGGACTTCTAATGATGACTCGGGTGTTTGTGACAGTAGATTGACCCCATTGTTGGTGAATGAGAGAAAGACATAAAGAGCAGCAAGAAACTCCTGGATGCTCAGATGGACGAAGCAAAAGACCTTCTCCCGGTACAGCCCACATTCTCCTCTAAAAATCTGTGTGAACAATCCAGAGTACACTGATGCTGCTCTGAGGTCAATGCCGCACTCTGTCAAGTCTGATTCATAGAAGATCAGGTTGCCTTTCTCCAGCTGTTCAAATGCCAGTTTTCCCAGAGATAGAATAATTTCTCTGCTCTCTGTATTCCAGTGTGGATCTGTGTCAGCTCTCCCATGATACTTCACATTCCCCTGTATGGACTGAACCACCAGGAAGTGGATGTACATCTCAGTCAGGGTGATTGGCATCTCTCCTCTCTGGTCCGTTATCAACATGTGGTCCAGAACTGTAGCAGTGATCCAACAGAAGGCTGGGATGTGACACATGATGTAGAGGCTACATGACGTCTTGATGTGGGAGAGGATTCTGCTCGACAGTGTTTCTTCTCCGAATCTCTTCCTGAAGTACTCCTCCTTCTGGAGGTCAGTGAACCCTCTGACTTCTGTTACCATGTTAACATACTCAGGAGGGATTTGATTGGCTGCTGCAGGTCGTGTGGTTATCCAGAGGCGAGCAGTGGGAAACAGGTTGCCCTTGATGAGGTTTGTCAGCAGGATGTCCACTGAGGTGGACTCTGTGATGTCAGTCCAGACGTCGTTATTCTGGAAGTCCAGAGGAAGTAGACACTCATCCAGACCATCAAAGATGAACACAACCTGGTACTTTTCGAAACTGCAGAATCCTGCTTCTTTTGTTTCAGTAAAGAAGTGATGAAGAAGTTGGACAAAGCTATACTTTTTCCCTTTCAGAAAGTTCAGCTGTCTGAAGGTGAATGGAAAGATGAAGTTAATGTTGTGGTTGGTTTTGTCTTCAGCCCAGTCCAGAGTGAACTTCTGTGTTAATACTGTTTTACCAATGCCAGCCACACCCATTGTCATCAGGGTTCTGATTTGTTTATCTTTTCCAGATAAGACTTTCAAGATGTCTTCATAATTAATGGATGTTTCTTCTCTAGCTGGTTTGCTGGATTCTGTTTCAATCTGTCTAATCTCATGTTCAGTGTTGATGTCTCCACTCCCTCCCTCAGTGATGTAGAGCTCTGTGTAGATCTGGTTGAGAAGCATTGGCTGTGCTTTTTTAGCGGACCCCTCAAGCAAACACTCCAACTTTTTCTTCATATCAGACTGGAGCTTTTTTCGACCCATGGCAGCTTGACTTACTGTACAACAACAGAGAACCATGAGTATGAGTTACTGTCTTTTTCAGAATTTTCAGAAATGTATATTTATAAATTCATACTGTATATTTATTGCTACTCAGCAGAAAAACAGGTCCTTTCACATATATGAGTATGTCCAGTACTTTACACTCACATTAATCACTCACAATAGCTTTACCAGGTTATCTATTAGAGAGCTGCTCTTTAAGTATTCACCAGCTACTGTATAAAAATTCTGAAATGTAATCATGAACAGCAGAACAGCAGTTGTCCATGTCCTGTTTATGATGTTAAACATGTTAAAAGATATTACTGCTCTCCAGAGAATCAGCCAGCTTCTCCTGCTCCATACTCCTCAGGAAGTGCAGTGTGATCTTCAGAAGGGCCTCTCTGAGTCTCTGCTTCTCTTCCTCACCGCCCAACACCTCCTCACCCCCCCTCTGCCACTCCAAGACCTCTGGGTAATCTGGACTCAGAATCTTTTCATACATCTTCAGCTCGTTTTCCACAAACGTGAAGAGGTTCCCCTTAAACATCTGGAGCAAAAATATCACAGGTTAAAGGCCCACAGATCTAAAGAGGGGGACTATTCTAGTTGAACACTTGTGTTTTATTTTAATTGTAGGTGGAGTAAAGGGTGCTGCTGTGAATTTACATTTATATTTAGTACGGAGGCCAGGTGTGTATGATGCTCCTGCACACACGGACCTCTGGTAACCTCTGTCTTCTTCTGGAGGAGCTCTCTGTGGAGAAAACACACAGGTGGTTAAAGGTGATGGGCCCTACCACCCTAGTAGAATGACTGCTCTAAACGGGGAGAGGACAGAAGGAGACCCATAGACCCATACACAGAGACTTATACACTCAATCCACACTCAACAGCATTCACTTGGAAGAACAGAAGTATGTTATAATTAGTTACTGTTTGAACACATTTAAACACAACTGCTGTGGAGCAGCCTAAGCAAGAGAGACGGCTACCTGGGATACTGCCGTGGTGCCAGAGAGGAAAATATTGTGGATCTGTCAGTAAAATCCAAACAAAGATGGAACAGTATATGATAGAGGAGTGTTTATAAGCGGAAACACATTACTTTATGTCTAAATTTGTTTTTTGTGTTATTTTTTCTATTCTTACTTGTTGAATTCAGTGCTAATACATTTTAATAGGCATAGCTAAATGCGAACACATGGGCAAAAAAATAGGACTCTCCATATGGGAATCATGTGAAAAACACGTGGCATTGTTCACCATTTGTAGCCGACAGTGCATTGGGAGGGTGTACAGTGTTTTTCCGCAAGTCCGATTTTGCTATGGTGTACTACAGCACTACAACCCTTACAGGCACCACGGCACCTAAAAGAGCTGTCTAACTTTGTTTTTGACAGAAGTATTCTGTTGCCTGTACAGATCCTCATCTTACCTCATAACTTTTGTCTGGCTGCCATGTTGTCCAGACAGAGTGGTTTTAAATGAAGGTTCTCGCTTCTCTTTTTCCCCAAACATATTCATTGTATACTGGAGACCTTTCTACAAACACACCAACATGCTGCGTTAGTTGGACTGATTCTTTACAGTAAGTAATGAGACTGAAGGGCTTTGTGTTTAAAGAGCTGGAACTCAGAGTAGCAAGTCATACACACTCACACAGGTAGGTATGTTTTGGGTCTGACACGTTTACTCTCAATTTAAGTGTATACAGGCGTATAAAGAGCGGGTGCAGGCGTGTCAGCAAGTCCGGCTTGTAACCTTCAGCGTCCGTGTCGATCTCCCGCTTTCCTCTCCCGCTCTCCTTTTACTGGGAAGACAGATGATTACTTAATTTCCCACACCTCTTGAGTCCCGCGAACCACACCCCCACCAATCTCTCCCCTACAAACAGCACTAAGCCACCACCCACAGCACCCCCACACTCTGTCAGAGCAGTTGTAAGACTACCTGTATGTCTCAATTATGTCTTCACAATATCACTCAGACGTGTGTATACACTCTCCTACCATACTGGGCCAACAATGTATTTAGGTAAGTATCCCAGCCTGTATTGTTGGTGTGTTTACAATCTGGCTTGTTAGCTCCTCCCATCCATTAGGTAGAACTCTGTAATATGAGAGCATAACCTAGAACTTCTGGTACTGAAGGATACAAGACAACGACCTTCATTACTTCACCTTTTTATCAAGGTGTTTGGTGATCAGGAGACCATTTCAAGAATAATACACCTTTTTTTAAGTAAAAGATAGATTGGTGGGGGTGAAGTTGCCACTTCGCCCCCTGGGAGAGGTTGTAGAAGTAGGTCTACACACATTTCATAATTAAGTTAAAAGTGCAAATACTGAAATACTGTACAATTTAAAATTTTCTCTCACGTTGAAATATAAAGGTTCATGCTATTAAATGACATAAAGTTTAAAAGTAACTCTTTAAAGGAGGCATATCTAATGCTCTTTTTAAAACAGTGTTTTGTACAGTGTTTGAGAGATAATCTAGTCAAGAATAACAAATGGGAAAAGATACTAGACCTAAAATCAATGCCTAACAATAATTTTTTGAGTCCATCGTTACCACACAGCAAGATTCACTAATCAGTTGAAAAGTAAAATCTTTCGTTGCCCCTTTCCTGTCTTTTAGATGCTAAGCATGTGCATGTGCTTAGGTATACATGCAGCCAATCGCTAGTGACATGTACTGTAGATGTACAAATAAATATGTCAAGTGAAAAGCCACTCTTCTGTACTGCTGTCACCTCCGCTAGGATTTTGATTTGTTAAATGCTTGATAAGTATCATATATAGAAGCTGAAATGTAATGAGTGAATATTGTGATTAAACACAATCAACTGCATGTCAAACAATTCTCTCTAAAAGAGATCTCTCCATAGAAACACTCAGATTTCCAATATTTTACATTTTTATGAACATCAGTTTCCTGCTAAACTAGGTTATTTCTACTTAGGGATTTTAGCAGAAACAAATGTGACATAAATGAGTTAGAATGAGATGCAAATGAAAATCTCCTGACCAAAATATATAAGTTGTATGTTAACTATTTATCCATCTTCATAATGTTCCCTGGTATGCTCTTACCTGGTGATGTTCCACACAGATTAGGTCAAACTGATTCATCTGTAGAGAAAACATTGAGAGAGAAGACAGCTTGTTGTCTTGTTAAGTCCTGACTGTCTGAGTTTATCTGATCTGAGGCTTCTTTTTCTTCCTTATAACTTCACTGTCACAGTCGAGAAACGCCCATATAAAGTCAGTCCAGTGGTTCTGATTGGTGTTTGGCTTTGGTTGCCCTTCTTTAGGATCCACCATCCCAACACACCCACTTCCATACCTGCACATCCTTAACTGATGATATTACTGACCTTCACATCCCATCATGATGTGCTACTTTTACACATCCTTTAATGGCTCTTACATGTTGCTGTGTCTCACTCCTTGACCTTTAGAGTCAGATTAGGACACTAATAACTGTCCATCTACTATTCTAAGTAAATTATACAGAATTATTTAATGGCCTTCACTGGCACAAATAAAAATTTAAAAAGTAAAACCGCAATCGCGATCTTAAAGATGTGATTACATAGTATTGTTTGAAGTCTAAGAAAGCGCTGTAGTGCCTGAAACATCACTCAACATTTAATAAAACACCTCAATGGGAGCTCTTTTGTGTGCGATTTTACTTTTTTATTTTGGATTAGTGTGTTTTATCACCTGCACCCTTCTATAATTGGCTTTGGGATGTGCGCGGCCTTACTTTAATTTACTGGCAGTAAGACATGAAAATCCATGACATTGTGTTAGATATCAGACCTAAGGGACATTTATTCTGTACTTTGTTTTAATATTAATAGTATATTAATACCCTATACTATATAATAGTAAATACAATTATTTACAAAATATGGAATATGGTGGAGTATTGTGTCTCATTGTAAACAATGAGAAATGCTAAATAATTGTAAATTGTACACATTTTATGTTATGCTGTCATATTTCCGTCTTTAATAACCTGAACCTTGGATAAATGTAACAACGCTAACCAACAGCATCTATTTACAGTATATAGATTATAAATACAGGATGTTGTTGGCCCAGTATAGGAGGAAAGTGCATGCACACCTCCAAGTGACATTGTGCACACACCTCTTATCCTAACCAGTAAGACGTGCAGGTAGTCTCATAACTGGTCTGACAGCTTGGCTAGCTTTGATGGAGTTTTAGTAGAGGAGTTATTGGGCAGAAAACATCACCAACTTTCAAAGACTGAATTCCAGGTCTTTTAACTCAAAGCACTTCTAAAAAGCTCATGTCCTTTTTTTCTGGATCTACCTGCTCTTTTCTATTTGATGGAAAGAGCAGAAAGGCAAGTATTTAGTATACTGTGTATGTAACATGTTCCAGACCATCACCCTAAAGATGGAAATATTATTTGAATGAATTTGTTGTTGTTGAAGGCCAGTCCAGCAGGAGAGACCAGACTCTTCTGGACCCAGCTGTGTCTCCATCAAGAGTGACTATGAGAGAACATCTTTGGTTCAAAGACAAACTCCATTCTACTGAGCATGTCAAAACCTAGGCCTATTGACTAGGTTGGTATCAGACTCTACTGATCAGAGGTGACAAGTCAGAAGATATAGGCTTGGTCTGGTCCTTAATACCCTGTATACCTGGATCTATAACCTTTAACCACCCGTGTGTGTGTGTGTGTGTGTGTGTGTGTGTGTGTTTGTGTGTGTGTGTGTGCGTGTATGTGTGTGTGTGAGAGGTCGAAGGCTACCAGAGGTCAGTCTGTATAGGAGCAACAAACACACCGAATTTTATTGGTGGTTTTCAGTACAGTAATCAGTACTTTTTGAAAGATTTCAGCACATTCTATTTCTAATACCACGATAATACTGATAACCGTGATAATTTTGGTCACAATAATCGTGATATGAAATTTTCATACTGTTCCATCTCTAATAGGCACATAATTTGACTCGGCATTGGTGCAATTTAGCAGCTCCTAATTTGTTTATTTAATTATTTAATAAGCATAATGCCATTTAATGCAAAATATATTTTTTTATGCTTTAGCAACAAACATGGTACATATAGGCCTACATACATCATAATAATAAATCACACTGGAGACAGAAGGGGAACCTCTAATACTGGCTGTGTTAGTGCCTTTATCTACAGGGGAACATTCATAACTTTACTGGTTCAAAGAAATTAAACAAGGAAATAAAATATTGCTGTAATAAACCTGCTTTTCAGTTTCACTTTTAGATCATTTTAAAATAAATAAATAATTATGTAAATAGGACACAATTTGTATTCAGAAAACTATGTCAAACTTATAAAAAGGTTAACATTGTAATTTCTTTAATAAAGGCTCGAACAACAGGCTGTCTTTTGGTCAAGTTTAATCAACGTGTTGCAAGACGGGCACAGCAGTCAGAAGCAAAGGTTTCTGATCAGATGCGCAACTCAGCCGAGTTGGCACAGGGTTTTAAAAAAAAGACTCCGGAGGGGAGGGTTCTTTCCTCCTCAGCCTGGTTTAGGCTGTCTCATGTCCCTCAAGGTTGTTGGTAAAGGTTCCCAGGAAGAGAATCAAGTAAACAATAGAAACCCACTCATCACACGCAAAGTGCCTTTTTATCAAGTCTAACTCGAACAAGTGGTCCTACGCACGGAAAGCTTAACATTGCCTGTACTTTACTTTACCCAAATTTATCATAGGTAAGATACCTGTAGGGGTCAAAATAATAATAGAGAATACATTTAATAAAAAACTGTATCAACTAAAACTCTTTCAGCCTTGGAAGGGTATTAACTGAAAAACAAGTTATATAACACATTTCTGACCAGTATATCATGACCATATATGATATCAGCGGATACAAGTATTTGTTTAATAATGTGAGCACACAAGCAAATAATTTTTCTCTTTTTGAACACACATATCCAGGACCTACATTTCTGGGCTCGGTAATCTGCTTCGTGCAGCCAATCAGAGAAAGCTCTCCAAGAAATGGCTCTCTTGTTTTGTTTTTGTGTGACAAGATTTCTTGCTGCTCTAATCTGCTTTTCAGAGCTTCACACACACAGTAGTGTAGTTTTCCATGGAATTAAATAAAAAGCTTTAGCTTCTTCTTTACACCGGTGTCTATTTTCCCACGCGTATAATTCACCTTTCCCAGACTTATATAGACAATTCTACATAAACAGTACTACTCCTCACACACGAATAGCTTTCACCAGAAAAGCAGCCCGTCAGTGATATTCCAGGGGTCCCAACTGTAATTCCTCGAACCTCACTGTAAAAAATGCAGGAGTTTTTTATCAATTGGATACCTTAGATTCTAAGGTATCCAACGTCGTAGATGGTGTAGCTCTCCTTTCTGGCATTTCTGCACCCTTGCCGGCGGTCTTGGTCAGGGCTTTCTTGGAGCCTGAAGGAACCGAATACCATAGGAAATTTCAGTCTCACATCTACATGTGATATTGTCACTTGACGTTTGAATCATTTACATTTACATTTTACATTTACAGCATTTAGCAGACGCTTTTATCCAAAGCGACTTACAATTAGTACATTTGTCAACAGTTGAACCGGTTAACCACTAGTTTTGCAAGTAGATAACATTCTCCTAGAATATGGAGAGCATCATGTAACAAGGTTACTTTACCTATGCATTTGCACAACATAACTCAAAGGTTTATCATACAAAGTTATCATTCACACTTCAGGTTTTCCTATCTTCAAACAGTAAATAATTTCTGACTGAGAAGTATTCAAAGAGCTGATCTAGCAAAGTAGAAAGAAGGATTATTATTTATATATAAAGGGAGGAAAGGAGGATAGAATAAGTATTGTTAGTGTCATTAGTGCTATGAAGTAGAGAGATCGGTGGTCGGCGTACCAAGGTGGATTTTAAAGAGATGAGTCTTAAGTCTCTTGCGGAAGACTTGCAGCGATTCTGCTGTTCTGATCGCTGCGGGAAGGTCATTCCACCCCTGCGGCGCCAGGACAGAGAAGAGTCTGGACTGGGCTGTACGACTCTTACGCGCTGCCCTTAGCGACGGAGGTGCCAGCCTGCCAGCCGAGGTAGTAGATCGAAGTGCTCTGGCTGGGGCTTGGAATCTTACCATTGCCTGGAGGTTGAGCGGGGCGGTTCCTTTTGTTACCTTGTAGGCCAGCTCTAATCCAACTGTAATCTAATTATCTGTTTTCCTGTCTTTCGAGAGGTGTCAAATGTTCCCAGAACAGCCTGCCTCCGCTCTCATGGTGAAAGCTGGCCCAGACCTTTTGGCTATCTATTCATCTGTTTACCTGACTATTGTGACAAGCCCCCCCCCCCCCCCCCCTTGTTAGCCTTTGTTCTTAACTATATAAGCAAGAGTTTCCCCTTTGTTTAGGAGAGGAGACGTTGGTGGAGCATGCTACATGTGAAGCTACACGTTTTCTCTCCCTTGTGCGCACATTGTATTAATAAACATGTTTCCTGACTTACCACCATCAAACCGGACTGGTCTTAGTTGTCTGTGGTTACATTTTTACCATCAAGCCCTTCTTGGGCGCAGCCTTTGCTGGTTCAGGCCGTTCAGGCATATTCAGTTTCTCTATGAACAAATCAACGAATATGAAATACGTAGCGTCGCTGCCTCTATATGTGTAGGCAGCTGTTGTTGATTTGACAACGCTCTTACCAGCTAGAGTCTATCTATTGATACAATGCACTTTCTGAGAGTTGAGAGACTCCTGCCATGGATCAAGCATTTAAATGCCATCTCAGATGATCTGACCAAGAACATCTTTGACCTCACACATTCTGGTTTATAGAGATGTATCCAAAAGTGAACGCATTTATTTTTTGTATTTATTTTATTGAAACATTTAAAGAAATCACTAAAATCACAACCCTATTGGTGACATCACACACACACACACACACACACACACAGTCATTGAGTGGTCGGGCCACTCAATGACTTCCCTACTGGACCGCTTCCCTTGTCTCATTTGAACAAGAAAAGCGCCCCCATTAGGCCCCACAGAGACAGGGCGAGGCGCTAGAAGTAAATAAGACTCCTGATAGTGAAATAAGCATGCCAGTTACTGCCAGGTGGCCCATGTCCACCGTCAGCATGTTTGGAATCAGCGAGAGGGCCGTTGGCCAGGGGGACTGCTATATACCCACCTATATTGTCTCTACATATTGGCTCATCATTTGAGATGCTGGTATTATCGATTTGGGGATTTGTGTGTCTTTAATGAGCATGTCTCTTTGACCTTTCTCTCTCTCGTTGCGTCATAGAATGCCATGATGTCACACTAGCTAAACTCACATAACTAGAGTGCAGGAAACTGTGCCACAATGCTTTTTAAAACCACAGTGGATTTGATCGCCAATGGTTTCATTTTAAGTTACGATGTAAATTTTTAAGGCCGTATGTGTTCCCGTTATACTTAGCCAGGCTGGTTGTATTGCTGCCGGCGCCTACAGCTGGCCCTACACAGTTAGCGGCTCGCTAAATAACGCTATACTGAACAACCTATTTAGGCCCCACATTCTTCTAATCAAGCTAGTTTCAGAGCTAAGCCTATCGAACCTGGATTACAAAGGCTGACTAATGGCTTCAAGCAAGTCAATTTAGATAACAGTGCAATCAGCTTAATCTATAGAATATTAAAGGCTACTTAAAGACTTAGAAGACAAACAGCTGAACTGGCAGACAGAGTGTACTCTGGCAGACAGATGTAGCATCCTCACGCAGACCAGTTTACATGGATAGCTTGATAGACACAGGCTGCTCAATCAATCGCAGGGCTGCTAGCCTCCTCCGTGAAAGAGTCTAGCCTTTGAGCTACGGGCTTTTGTTCGTTACACAATTTCAAATTTACAGGCGTCACACCGGCGGTTCCTCACATGCGCCAGCAGTGTTTCGCCTACATTTACTCTAAAATATGACAATGTGTGACAAAGAGAGAACTCAAAACTGAGCAGAGGTTTGGCATAGTTGACAACATTTATGTTGACATAAATATTAACACGTGTTGGGTAACATTGCCACGGGCAGACTTATCCTACCACTGATCTTCTGAATAAGTGCTCCTGTAAAGGTCATGGGGTCTTCAGGAATACATTTGGGCTGGAGCCTAAATAGCTTTAACTATTACTGTAATAAATCATGACGCAACAGGTTACGCTCAAATAAGCAAGGTTGATGCACAGTGAACTCACGAGGACAACTACTGTAGGCTGATTACAGTAGAGAAACTGACCAATGACAGGATCTTGCATGAGGACTCTTCCCTGAAATGATTGTGTATGATAATATTTTATGAAGTATGAATGACTTACTTTGCCACCCTAACCGGATATTATTAACTGTAATATCGTAGTGGGCAATAGTATATAGAATGTTGCTAGCATGCTAAAACTTGATTGATTACATGAACATTGATATCATTAACAACACAGCATGTTGTTTTAGAACTATTCCCATCGATTCACAGATTGTGTGACACATACTGTGTACATATGTTACCACCAATGAAAAGGTGATAATAAAGACAGATGGGGGACTATGCATAGACAGTAGGCCTATTGTCGTTTGCAGCTAATGTCATCCATCCTTATGTCATCCATGTCAGGTGGTTCGCAGTTAGCTTGACACCTCACTTAGGTGGCATCTTATACCCATACTCTCTACAGCACAAAAAAACATGAGACGCGTGGAAATTGATTATATTTTACGACTTTTTTAAGATTACGGCATATTCTTTAAACCAGAGAGCTACTTTGAGAAGTAGAATTATTTGATCATTAAACATTGAAAATATAAATTCTGCAGTGTATTTTTCATTCAAGTAGCCTACACGCCTCAATTACATAACAGCGACTCCAGAAATGTCTGCCCCGGCTACAGGTTTATATTAAAAGGACAGAAGCCTCTTGATGCTGAAAACGGAAACACCAATGCTTGTTGGCTGAATTTGAAAGCAGCAGCAGTTAGCTGGGGCCCAAATGTGGGTTTCTGGATGCACTACATCATCACAGGCCTAAACATATAAGTTTATAATGGGGCCATAGCTCTGTACTAGAACACTTTTGCTCTGTTAGCTTCCGGTGACGATTGTACCGTACATCCTGTGTGCGTTCTTAGTAACCCAGGAAGTCATTAATATCCTTCTTGTTCTTGTGCTGTGGATAAGCCATGTTTTTGTTAGCATTGGTTGCTAACTAGTCATTTAGCCTACCATTGGGTATAATGCTTACCCTATTAAGATGAATGTCCTAGGCTATACATGCCCTGGGTGCATTTGTTTATCGCTTAACTATGTTATCAGCCCGTTAATATAGATGTTTATTGTCTGCTAGGCATAACATGAAGCTGTTCAATAGTAGCAGGATTATGTATCATATTATGTTCTTTTTGAGCTCGTTAGTATTAAAACTGCAGTGAAACTATTGTGATTTCCATGTCAATAGCATTCAAATCATTATGGTGCATTATATGCATCATTAATACTTCAGTAATGTACACGGATTTATTACTGTTCCAGACCACACACACATATACAGTTTATGCTGTACATTGCATGTGTATATTGCATTTATACCTGAATTAGGCTACCAGAGTTGAAGGTCCATTGTGTTGTGTGTCCTGTGTTTTGACTGACTGACAGCACCTATAACCTTACACCTGAAGTGATGCTCCCTAGTCTTATAAACTTTAAACTTAATCTTTAAGCATGTGGGCTTATATTAAGAGAAGGAAGCTATACATTCAGTCCAGTATCACTTTAACCAGGTTAGGGTAAACAGTGCAATATGTTCCTTACAGGGTGGCCCCTCATTCTTCAAAAATCGTTAAGAGAGACAGACACCGGCGCACCACCCGATTTCTGCCGATTGCACCAATTTTTGGCGCTACCGTGCAATCCAGATGGCCAATCAGACATCCCATAATAAAGCATGGATGGATTAAGTGTTTGGTTTTGGTCCGGATGTCTCCATCCACATCATATTATATTTTCCCTTTGCTGACTTTGACCCGCAGTAATTTTGTTGTGTCATCAATACCAGCAGGGTGCAACAGCCTGCAGCTTTTTAATCATTCACAATCAGAATAGAAATTCTCGTCTCCCCCCCTCTGTTGAGAGCAGACAACATGGAGAAGAATAAAACGCGCACATAACCGTTTCAAGGACGGCAACGAGGATGGATCCGAGTAGAAAGAACACCACTGGAGCGGTTAATATAGAAAAGATGAAATAAATGGAAAATAGATGAGGGGGGCCTGGAAGCAGACGACGATATCTATAAATAGCCGCTGCAGAGCGTGGTTAAGGCCTGAACTGCTAAAATGGCTTCCAGTTAAATGGATTTCAATCTGTGTGTGTGCGTGTGTGCATTAGGCAGGAGATTACGCTGAGCACTGCTGCCGACAAGAGGGGAGGAAAGGAGAAGTGAGATGGAGACGAGTTTTATAGCTGCAGGAGATGTAGCATCCTTAATTCCAAAACAAACAACCGCTGCTCTAACTGTTTCTGTATTTCTCTGACGGGCTATTATTACTGACTTTTCCACGCAGCAATTTCTCATATTAAAACACGCAGCTCCATTATGAATGTAAAGTGGCTACGGATTTTTATGATTGTTTTATTATTCAGCATAAAAGACAAATATTTTCAATGCTTCCAGCAAAACACTGTCTTGACGTAAGAAAATTATTCAGGAGCTGAAGAGTATTCTACTGCATACACGTATTGGATAGGGTTTCTATTAGGAGACAACATGCTTAAGAAAGTATATTGTGGCCCATTATGTGTATGTTACAGCGTGCATGCTTATTTTGTGAAAACGTCTGTATGTGAGAGGATTATTACTAACTTCAACAACTAACTGTCAAGAAAATGTTTAGCAAGTGAAAAAAGCCCCGAAATTGCTGATCCAGGCAGAGTGTATACATGTGTTTTCTTTATTAATTTGTTTCTCTCTTTATAGAAACCACACTCACACTTTCTGGGAAATCTCTGGTTTATTATTCTAATGTTAGTGCTGGCGTGCTGCTGCTGGAGAAATATATAATTATTTTGTTGTGCTCGAGAAGTTCTTTCAATGCAAAAGAGATTTTCCACTTCAGGAGCTTGCGGGACATTTTGGAGGAGGCACCAACAAACAGTGGTTTTCCAACCCTCTAGTAACCCTGTAAGGGCCGCTCAGAAGTACCAACCCCAGAGTAGGTACTTCTTTTGCCCCCGAAAGAGCCACCGAAAGAGTTCCTACAGTTTTGGTTCCTGCAGTGGAAAACCGCCATTTGGTGCCGCCCCCTCTAAAACAGCCCTCAAGTTCCTGCAGTGGAGGCCATTTAATTTTTAGCAACATTCAACTGTCGACTCGAGGTAATCCTAACGTTATCTGGGACTGAGAGCAGTGAGAGGGCCATAAAAAGAAAACCTCGAAGAGCAAGGGAGGGGCCGGGAAGAGCACAGGGGATCATGAAATGGATGACAGGGGACACAAAGAGAAGACAACAAGAAACATAAACAACTCCCCTTCCTCCCTCTTCATTGTCACAACCCCGCCTGTGGGGTCGTGACAATGAAGAGGGAGGAAGGGGAGTTGGTTCGGGAGCTGCCTGGGGAGCAGTGGTCAGGTACCAGGCGTTGCGGTCTTTGTTGTGGGGTCGGGAGATCCTGCATCTATCCTCCTAGCTTCAGATAGGCTGGGGCAGCCAGGCTAGGTGGAGAAGCCCAGCTGCATTGAAGGACCCCCCCTCCTTGATCACAATGATCTCATTTCTACTGAAAATTATTAAAATTACTCAAAAATTTTCATGATAATGAACCTTTGTATGTGTTTTGAAATGTTTCTGCTAAACTTG
>JAOEHI010051538.1:12500-18454 GCA_025447815.1 Percopsis transmontana | reverse complement strand
GGGTATTGGCAAGGACCTCACGATACGATACGCAGCACGATACAAGGCTCACGATACGATTACGTCACGATACATTGCGATACAATACATATTGCAACATATTGTGATATTCCACATGGTTCACTGAAAATGTAAAAACAGAGCTGAAATACCACGCATCGGCTATATATTTTTAAGGAGCCGCTGTAATTTTGTCAGCTGCGTCTGTCAAGTTGCATCCAAATTTAACTCTACCAGGAATGGGGGCCGTCAATTCTATGGCAACTATCCGTACTGCGACATCTATAGGAACGGAGGTTGTAGTTCACACACCGTTTAAAACGAATACATTTTTGAGCTGGAAATCGATGTAGTATATCGCGAAAGTAAATATCAATTTTTTTAGCGCAGCCCTAGTATGTGTGCGTGCATATACATATATACACACACAGATATATATATATATATATATATATATATATATACATACATACATACATACATACATACATATATATATATACATGCATACATACATACATACATACACATATATACATACACATACACACACATATATATATATATATATATATATATATGTGTGTGTGTATATGTATATGCACGCACATACTAGGGCTGCGCTAAAAAAAAAAATTGATATTTACTTTCGCGATATACTATGTGTGTGTGGATATATACATACATACATACATACATACACACACACACACACATATATCCACACACACACACACACACCTAAAGGCGCAATTTTATTAATCATCAACCCTTGCACCGTGTACCAATCAAGCCTCTGATTGCCTCTATTCTGCAATTACGCCTGAATGTGAGTCTGGCATGACGTGATATCTGCGTGCCCCAGGGTGAGCAAATGACGTTAGCCTCAGAGCGCTGGGTGCAGGAGCGTTCTGACATGAGGCAGATAACGTGTCTCCTGCCCGTAATAGCCTGTTTTCTCTCTGCACAAACAACAGAGCCGTGCTGGGAGCTTAAGGATGAAGAGGAGCATTGGAAGGGGCAGGTTAGGACGCGAGATGGGGAAGATAATCATGGAACGAATAACAAAAACCAAATAAACGTGCCTTAGGCGAGTGAAGGTCGAGGACGCAGAGGGAAAATAATGTAAAAAAGGAGAATATAAAAAAAATGAGGGTACAAACAATGTCCCCCCCGAACGGCATTGGCCAAACAGAATAGATAAGCCAATGCAAAATAAAATCAAAAACAATAAATAAATTACATTTATATCATCTGCACAGTAACACAATTTTGACTCTTATCAAACTATTTTTTGTTGTTAGTTTGTTGATTCATTTTTCTTGTCCAATTAAGAATCAAGGTCGGGGGGGCCGTCTCTCACTTCCTGTGTGAGATGTGGGCCTACCCCGCCCCTTGAGCCCGGCACTGTGATGGACATAGGAGAGGCTCCAACTCACGGCTCTCCAGAGGATCCGGCTCGCTGTAGGCCCCCTGCACGGTGCTCTGGGTCAGCCACACGGGCCTCTCCTTCGGCGCCTTGCCCGCGCTGGCCTGCTTCCTCTGGTCCTCCTGCTCCTCCATGCTGATGACCACGTTCTGGGTGTACATGTCGGCGTAGGACGCGCCCTTGCTGGACCAGGACTCGCGCTGCTGGCCGGCCGCTGCTGCCGCCGCCGACGCGGCCCGCTCACGGCTGGGGAGGGGCAAGGAGCGAGGGCTTAGAAAAACCTCTGAGCCACCAGTGGGTGGCAGCGACATGCGGTGGGTCGTCCCTGTTCTGCTCCCTACCACTCTGTTGCTAGCAGAGCTCAATAGGAAGTCATCTTCATAAGAGCAATGCAGAGTCACGCCATCTGCACCGGATAGCCTGTCTCTCTCATATATACTGTGTGTGTGTGTGTGTGTGTGTGTGTGTACACCCTG
The DNA here is from genome assembly GCA_025447815.1 of Percopsis transmontana. Taxonomy (NCBI): domain Eukaryota; kingdom Metazoa; phylum Chordata; class Actinopteri; order Percopsiformes; family Percopsidae; genus Percopsis; species Percopsis transmontana. The sequence continues at coordinate 16,549 of JAOEHI010051538.1, read as the reverse complement.
CCTTGCTTCCTACCGGGTAAGGAGGGCGAGAATGCTTACAGTTAATTATAAAATCAAGGCGGGCTGTCGTTTTGTAAAGCAGTCAGTATATAAAACCTGTAGTCTAATACGAAAGAGAACATCCTTGTCCTGAAAGGAGTCATTTCTACAAGATCCTGCATTCACACGTATGCATGGAGGATAATTAACTGTAGTCTCAGCAATGAGCGTTAAAACAAATCATTCAATCCGTCCCTCTCGACCTCAAGACGGTTGATTCAATATTTGAGAGCAGTGGATCTGCTATATTGACGGTGAATGTTCAGATTGAGTTGTCCCACAGAATGTTTGCTCAATCCTTTACAGTGGTGCTGCCGGGTACTGAACTACAAGAAGGGAAATATCCCATTATAGGAGATGCCGTGATGAGGATGTGTCGGCAGTTACTCACCTCTGCTTAAGGGCGGGGATCTCGCTGGGTTCGGGCTCCAGCAGGTCCTGGGAGAGGTTCACGTCCTCGGTCTCACGCAGCAGCATGTAAATGGGCTCAATCTGCTCATTGAAGCGCGCCACCATCGTTCTGGCGTCCTTCTTGGGCACGACAGACTCATCCTCCTCTACCTCCGTCTGGCAGAAGGTGCAGCGAAACGTCCCTGAACGGGATAGTAAATAAAATGAGGAGGAACGTGAGAGTAGGTAGAGAGTAGGTTTTTAATATACATTATGTTGTATTTAGTATACGTATACTGTACTTTAGACACCTAACCTACTGGATAACTGCTGATGTTTAAATTGTGTTAGTGTTTATATTTCCAATATTTGTACGATGTTGATGTTGTCATTTAAAAAATTTATTTTACAGACTGAAATGTTGAGAGAATATTAGCATTTCATTGGCAGCAACTAATAAACTGTACAGTTACTATGCACATGACAAACTAAAGTTTGTTGACATTTGACAGACTGATCTGCATGTCTCGCTCAGTTTGTGTAAATGAAAAAGGTACAGTAGATGCTTCAACAGCAGACTAGCCACTGTGACCGTTTAAGAGATCGGCTTTAGAAAAGACATAAGAATGTGTGCTGTAAACTGGACACTTGATACGAACGGCTGAGGCATGCAGGGATTGGGGAACCAGAACAGTAAGGGGAGAAGTGGCGACAGAATGAGCCATCCAAGAGAACGTTACATTGGCACCACAGATAAGACCATGGACATGCCCAAGTACCCACTGGCCAACTACCTCCTCATATGCACACTGTACCAAGAAACTAAACTATTTAAAACATGCAAAGCAAGACCTTTTTGCCCTCCCCAACGGTGAAGCATCTCGGTGAGTTGGCTGCTGCAAAGTCAACATGGCTGCAACAGCCTACTACTGCAACTCTCTTCTCTGGGTTACAGAATGCCACGGCAACCAACCCAACTTCTCCCATGTGCTTACAGGTAGGCCGGGCTTGGCAAGGATTGAACCCACAACCACTCAGCTAACAACCTAACCTACCCTGCCCCCCTGTCAGTCTGTCTCTCATATGTACCGACTGCGTTAGCCAAAAGTACCAGTACAAAAGTCCAAGGCTCTGACACGCACCCTGCCTTGCTTCCTACCAGGTACGGAAGGTGAGGTGCACAGTGGCTGGCCATCTGCTTCACTATTTTCTTTCCAAAATGGGAGTTGTTCCAGCACGAGCACAGCGGTACGCTCGCATTCTGCAGCAAGGCACAGCAAGCCAGGGTCCAGTAACAACTCTTTCTGGGGAGAGACAGCCACGACCCAAAGGAAAGCAGGGCAAAACACAGAACCAATGACCGACTGTAAAGCCATTTGAAAAAAAAATAAATGCTACTGTCATGTGCAAGGATAGTAAGCCTAACGTCTGCATAATGTTCCCCTGGGGCCAAGCAGTTCATGTGCCATTACAAGCCTGTGACAGATGTATATGCATGTTTCGTATGAAGGGAAATTGGCCATTTGTAGGAACACTTGCGCGGTGACTGACAACTGATCCAGCTAAGGATGTAGGGTAATGAACAAACTCTATTCACTTATTCCCAACATGCTCACAGCAATTATAAGATCAAGGTGGGCTGTCTGTTTTCCCCATTTTCTCTGTGAAAGACAGGAGGGACAAAAGGCAATTTGACAGAGTGAGACCTGGAGGGAGAAGAAAACAGATAAATGCAGTCTGTTATGTTTGTTGATGGTAGAGACTTATAGGCTAAGAGGGTGTGATTTCAGTATATGAGAACCATGCGCGCACACACACACACACACACACACACACACACACACACACACCAGATCAAAGACGAGTGTAATGCAGCAATTACATGAGAAGATGATTGTTTTGCAAACTGCAAACCCCACAGCAAGGCCACAAAATGTTTGCTAATTGCAGGCAACTCAGCGGCTTTAAAATAGGTTCCAATTTGAGCACAAAAGCTTTCGGCTATCAACATGGTTTCATTAGTCAAACTTCTAATCTAGGTTGAGGCATCCATCACCACAGAAACGATGCCACATGTTAAAAAAAAAAAGAAGTCACATAAGAGCAACAAATCTCCTCTCATCATCAAAGAGAACACTTCCCCAGTCAAAGGCTGTCAAGTGCCCATTCGGTTCCCCCGCGTCTTGATGGCCCTGAACAATTGCGGAGCCATAGTGCTTTAACAATCCGGTGGCCAATACAGCCTGCAAAACACACCGGCCATCGTGCTACAAGGGAGGGACAGAATCAGCTGGCGCCTGGTGACAGGAAATGGCCACCGGGTATCTTTCAGAGGCTCCAGAGAGTGAAAAGTTGGAGGGAGAGTTTATCCGGTGACACATCAGTATGGATGAAGGTGGCTGGCAGGGGCCCAGGTGTCATGTTGTCACCACGGCCATGACAAGAGCGCTAGCGCATATGGGAGATGAAACAAAGCACAGTGGACAGCCATGGAAGAGAGGGAGAGACACAGGGCATATCCTCAGAGACAAAAAATTTATATGACAGGCTCCCTCACACCTCTTGAGCCACCAAACGCTGCCACACGACCCTTAACATAAAACCCCCTTCTGCTCCGTCCATATTTAGGCATTGGTAGATCATCAGATTGTAACTTGGATCCACAATGCTCGTTAAGGCAGAGGTTCCCAACAAGGGAATTTTTTTATTTTATATGCATTTTTATTAATGTTTCTTATAACATCTCATATTGGAATGCCATACAAATGGAATGGTATAAATGGAATGTTGGCAGACACATTTCATTGCGCCCTGTAACTGTTGTGACACTAAAACTTAGAAAGTTGAAACTAGGGGTGCCGGGAAGACTGAGCATGGGACCATATTCTATTGAAATCATTTTGAAAATAATTTTTTTTATTCTTCTTAGCGCTTTAATCCATAGGAGTATCAAGCAGTTAAAAAGAAAATGTCTCTGGGGTTCTGATCACCGACAAAGCTGTGAACCTCTGCCTAAAGGAACAAGCCATTTCCCAGAGGTTATTGAGGGTAATACAACTGCATTACCCTCAATACTAAAGGGAAGCCATAAGTGTGTTCCAGTTGTCTCGAGGAAGGCAGTTAGGAGAAAGACTAAAAGAGCGTGGATCAATGGACGAAGATGACCGGTGGAGCACTGGGTCAGACCAGACAGAAACACGAGTTTGAGGACCAGGCCTGACGAGAGCTAGAGGACACACAGAGACTCAAGCAGTGGTTGTGACATCAACTTTCCACGCAGGCATATCCGTGAGTCAGCAACTGTGCATGCTCGTGAGCTAAAAGGTCTGCCACTGTTCAGGCCTTGGGGAAACAAGAGTGTCATTCCCCATCTCCACATCTGATACAAACCAAACAGTTAAGAGTGTTATAGAGACAATGCGGCTGTCAGTTGTCGCTAAGAGCAGAGCTGAATCCTGGGTCCTTTAATTACTTACTGCTCCCTTTCCGGCAGGCCTGCACCTTTGAGGCCCAATTTTCATCTCAGAAATATAAACCTAATAAGAAGTGATCCCCCCCAAATATTGCTTTTACTGAGTAATCGCCACAAAGAAGTTATTATAGTTCATGTTCTTTGAGCA
>JAOEHI010051538.1:0-7500 GCA_025447815.1 Percopsis transmontana | reverse complement strand
ACTGCCCCACCCCCACCCGTTTGGATGGTGGTGTGAACTGCAGGCTGTATAAATGATACATGGCAGAGCCAGAGAGTGGTTCAAGACAGACTGACACTTGCTCTGTGTCCTACAGACCAAAGCCTAGGGATAGCAAAGCAGTATCACTAAGGGATTCACTCAGAAACGCAAAGCTGAACAGACAGAACAGAGCTGCAGAAAGTCGAATGAAGACCAATTTCTAGTATTTCTATTCTATAACATGATGAATCTTTTCAGAGACAGATTATATTTATGCGAGTTGTTAGAGAAATTATTCAAAAACCTTCAGGACAACAACTTTCCAAAGTAGATCTTTTATTCAAACTTGCAGCAAAGGAACCGTTTACTGGTTGTAAGTCAGTAAATGTTCAAAAACTTCAGCTCACACAATCATTTTTATAGGGGAGGGCGTGTGCGTGCGTCTGTGTGTGAGATGCTCATGGTCACGTCGTTTCTATTGTGCCCAATATCCGATGCACCCTGGAGACATCTCTACGTTGTTCTCCCCTCATAACTCTTAAAATTCAATGATCCACTAGTGTCAACTGATGTTCACTAAGAAAGTTCACGTGAAAAACAATTAAACATCTTAGGCGCAGACCTTGAAAAGAGTAAAACCTGTTCTTTCTTACTTAAAGAAAGAACAATGGTTCTTTGGCATTCATTAAAAATTGGATAATAAGCATATATTTTTCCAACTGGGTCTATATCACATAATTATGTACTTTGGGATTGTTCCCGATTTATTCTATATTTTAAATAAAATATGATTTTCAGATTGGATAGGTAATGGCATAAGCACAGCAGAAACCCCTACATACTGTTCTCCTCCTTGAAATCCAGTTATTGCACATTATTATTAGTAGTAGTATTAGTAGTAAGTTCATATTGCCTATGATTCATGATCCTTTACATTGGCTTTGCCATACACAGAACACTGTCACTGGAATAGCAGACATACAAGGGTGAAAGAAGACCTACATTTATTTTTGTATTAGTTAATGCTTGCTAGTTTGCATTGGCATCATAGGATTGTAATGATGTATTCAGTAAGGGTCACATTTCAACACATAGCGAAATATCTTAAACTTAATATTTACTGGGTATGAAATAATACCGGCACAGTAAATTAGTTTTCATGTATCTACTAGTGATGACCCAACTTGCGCACCTTGGCTTGTCTTCGTAAAGCTATGCTGCCATCTAGTGGTGGAGCATGCAACAACAACTAGAAAAAAATGCCTCATAGGTAGAATCGCCCATGTCCACCTCCACAACTAGCAGTGCACCAAATAGGCACATACCACACACGTATTGGTAGCTACTAAGCAAGGAGAATGTATTTACGTTATTATTATTACCTCATAAATCTATATAGCGTTCCCTTGTGGTTGCTAGTTTTGTGTTCCACTTTGTATGTCAACAGTGTATGGACTGGAGGAGGTGGACTGCAGGAATGAGTTCAGAACGCCCCCAGACGTGTACTCTCGCTCGCATGGTGCCGCAGACACGCGTAGGCCCCACAGGCCCATAGAATGCTCACCCATACCTGGCCAGAGCCTGCTTCCCCTTACACCCCGCCCGCCGATATTTCCTTCTGTATCCGCCGCGCTCCCTGCAGCCGTACCTGTCATGGGGTCAAAGAGCTGGTTGGCCTCCAGGTCGGTGAAGGTGGAGAAACAGCAGGGGCAGCGAAAGGACGCGCGGTTAGTGGAGTCCCTCTCGTCCGTCTCGATGCGTCGCCGCATGTGGTCCAGCTTGTACTTGACCACGTTGACCAGGAGCCTGCGGGGAATCACACCCACACACACACACACACACACACACACACACCTGGTTCTGTAGCTGCTTCTATTGTACAGTGTCTCACATGGGCGTCTTATCCACACCACCCACCCTCCCGTGCTCCAGGGGGCGCCGGAGCACGATGGCTGACCCCAGCATTTCATCGCGCGTGTGTGCGGTGCACGTACTGGTCCCGTGGGACCACATAAGGACCGATTTCATACGTGTAAAAAAACAAACAAAGGATAGCAAACTACTGCTGGCATGAGCTCTTTAATGCTCATTTTAACAAGTCAACAAACATTGTTTTTAATAGAAGCATTTGGTGCCAATGACCAACTTATTTGGAAAATACTGGGTGACCAATTTATGGGGGATCTGAATCCGATGATTTACAGTCTGACGTGCAAACCACAAAGCCCAACAGAGGCCACGTTGACGGAGAAAACGGGGGTGAACTGGATACAAGTTAACGCCACCTTTAGGTTTAAATACAGATTTGTAATCTGATGATGCCAACACTGCCAATGTCTGAAGAGTCCCCCGTTGATGTACATCGACAAGCATCTTTAGCGAATCTCCCATCTCTGTAGGGTCTGTGGTTCATTTACATTCGATTCCGTACATTGATAAAGGCGCAAGAGAAACGAAAGACCCCCCCAAGGTAGACCTGTAGTTGATGAAATAGTAGTTGTGTCGCGTAGTCTTCCCGTCGTGCGCCGTCTCCACGCGCATGCGGCACTTCACAAACTTGTCGCCCTTCAGCGTGTTGAGCACCGAGCGCAGCTGCTTCCGGTCGAACTTCAGCAGCTCCAGCATGTCCTCCTCCCGCACGCAGGGGTTGCGGATCAGCACGTCCAGAGCCAGGGCGTGCTCCACGCCGTAGAAGCCCCTGACGACCTGCTTGGCCAGCCGCTTCAGTGACGCGGGCACTTCGGTCAGTAGCTCGGGTTCTGCCATCGCCTGCTTTGGCGCCTGTCGGGTAAAGCGGCCGGCTTAGGAGGGGAGGGGAGGGGAGGGAGGGGAGGGAGGGGAGGGGGGGTTGAAACGAAGCCGCGGGGTGCGGCAGGTAGGTGGACGAGGGCGCCACGGGGATTGGGAACCTCTGGAGGTGTTCCGATGGCACGTTGTACGGGCAGGTAGACTGTTTAGCAGAAAGCATACGGGTCTGATGTAGAGGGGGAGGGTGGGAGTGGGGGTGGATCGAAGACACCTATTTTGGTGAGTCACACCTGGAAAAACAAAAATACAAAAAGACAAATATATGGTAACTGCACTGCTCTAATGGTAGACATCACATCAAGTGAACAAAAACTTAAATATGCCCCTTCGAACGTCAGTGTAATGCTAACTATACGAACTGGGCATACTGACTACAAGTAAGCTATACGAGTGGCTGTAGAAAGACTAGCACGACAGGGATATTTACAACAACTACAGCTATGTACCTCAGCTGGCACTAAAGGTGTAAACAAGGTATAACCAGTTTAATGCTAGCTTTCTAACGCGAGTCAAGAAACGCAACATCGCCTTGGGTTTAAAGCTGCCCGAGGGCCAGCTAACGAGTTGGCTCACTTTAATTGTTGTACATGTTATCACTATCAAATTAGATTTAAAAAAAATTAAAATGTGTAGAGGAAAACACTCACTCATGTGCAGCCATGACGCTTAGCTTCATTGTGTAGCCTTTATGCCTCAACCCCGGGACCTAAACAAAAGACACGCCTCAGTTCAACAGCCAATGGGAGCAAGATTCACACAATTCTCACCAATGAATGACTGCTTCAAAACCAATCAGAAAAGACGGTTAGTTGGTGAGTTCGTGTTGTTCCGGGACAGTGTTGTCATCAAAGATGGCTTCTCTTGACAGAGTTAAATTATTGGTTTTGGGAGATTCAGGTTAGTCTGTTGTTTTATTTATGAAAGTTATTAGGATATATGTGCTAGGCGCCTTGCCCGTTACTTGATTATGATGTTGCTAAATAAACAACCTCGTCAGTTAGCACCCAGCTTTTACATACTTGAAAGGTGTATTGTAGCCCTACAACGTAGTGTATTGAGAACCTAGCGGTACTACACATTATTTTCTACAGAATAGAGAAAAATGACTGTGTACCGTCGCTAATACTTCTTTGTTGTATGTCAATTGTATGTCAATGGCATGATCACGAGAGGCATTATTATACACCTGCCTCTCTTCTCTTGTCTTGTGCAGGTGTGGGTAAATCTTCACTGGTTCATCTTCTATGTCAGAATCAGGTTTTAGGAAATCCATCATGGACAGTTGGCTGCTCTGTGGATGTCCGGGTAGGCAGCTAAATTGCCTCATATATCAATTTAAAAAATTGACCTAAAAAAAATAATAAATAAGTATTTATGATTTACTACTTATTCTCTTATAGGTAGGAACTCAATTTAGATGTGCTATTTAGTAAAGGCTCCATGTATTCGATGTGAATGACACGGACTGATTCAAATCTTTATAAGCTTTGTGTACTATTGTAATATAGATTCTGACAGACGTATTTCAAAACATTTGTAACCAATGCAAATATAGTATATTTGCGCTTACATTGCAGTTGTTTTAGCTTTAGCACCCCTGAGAAGTTGTGTCATTTTGAAATGATCCAACCACAGGTTCATGACTACAAGGAAGGAACGCCGGACGAGAAAACCTTCTATATTGAACTCTGGGATGTTGGAGGGTCTGTAGGAAACGCGAGCAGCATCAAAAGCACCAGAGCGGTCTTCTACAATTCAGTTAATGGTACTGGAGCCTAATAATCAATCATCTTTAATCTGAAAGAAGATTTGTTGTTCACTAACGCATGCTTTTTGTTTTTTCACAGGCATTATATTAGTTCATGACTTGACAAACAAGAAATCCTCGCAGAATCTTTACCGCTGGTCACTGGAGGCTTTGAACAAAGACTCATCTCCAACTGGAGTCATAGTGTCAAATGGGTAGGTGCAGTAGACAGCTACGTGTGCATCTGTGACGTTGGCATGAAGGATTTGCTCACTTTCTCTTTTGTTGGTCTCTACGTAGGCAATCTCTATTTCTAAACCCTGGGAGGGGAGTATTGTTTTTTACGATTCTCATAAGTTCTATAGCTATTTATAGACATGTCTTTGAGAACAGTTACAATATGGAGATCCTATTACACCTAAAACTAAAGGTTTCATCCTCACATCATGTCTAAATCCTACTCACACAACACTGCAGTGATTACGACAGAGAGCAGTTTGCAGAGAACCCAGTTCCCTTGCTGCTCATCGGGACCAAGTTCGACCAGATCCCAGAGAGCAAGCGCAGCGATGTTCTCACCCGGACAGCTTTCCTGTCTGAGGACTTTAATGCAGAGGAGATCAACCTGGTATGTCAACTGGCATGGGCTACCGAGGGGTTCTTAAGTGTCTGGGATGTGTAGCAGAAAATAAATAACTATATACAGCGGGGTCCAAAAGTCTGAGTCCATTGACAAGACGTGTTTGTTTCATCATTCATGCAAATTCTTTACTAAGATGATTTACAGTCTCTGTGAGATGCTCCGACCCAGTCCCCTGGCCGTGACCATTTGGCCCATGTCAAAGTGGCTCAGGTCTTTACGCCTGCCTATTTCTCCCCCATCCAACACGTTGACTATGAGAACAGGCTGTTGGCATACCTGCTTTAGCCTAGACTTTGATATGCGCCGTTGAGTTCCAACCCAGTGACAACATTTACACATCTACAGTTAAATATATACATTTTCATGTCATCATTCATGTTTTGTGATCTAACGTAAAAATAACTGAACACGTCCAACTAGACACACATAAGGTGCATGTTGCATTTTGACATTATATATATATGAACTTGTAGGCACCTGTGATGAACCACACTCAAACTTCCTACATGCTTTGTGGCTAAAGTAAAACCTTACTTCTCAGGACTGCACCAACCCAAGGTACCTCGCTGCAGGCACTTCAAACGCAGTGAAACTCAGCAGGTTCTTTGACAAGGTGAAAAAAACTTAGTTTGACCTGTTCATTAAGTTGAACGTCAATACGTAACTAGAAGCACAAGCAGGGATATGTTTTTAAATTACTAAGAGCAAGGCAAATGCATAGTGTGTTTTTATTCACGTTTACACTTTACAATTCATTCTATATTACACGTTATACTTTTAAAAATTACTATTTATCTGCAAGCTGTGCACAATCTTAATGGATCAGAATTTTCAATTTTGACTACATTAGACGACAGTATTAACATATATCTGACTACTGTTTCATAGGTAATAGAGAAGAGATACTTCACAAGAGATCCAAGTCAGGTAAATTCTTTGTATTTTCTATTCTTAGCAAGACAGGAAGTTACCACTTAAAATATGTTGTACTATCTCTCTCCTCTGTATTTGCAGATGACTGGTTTCACAGAGAGGAAACGGTTCAACTTCAAAAGCTTGCACTATGACTGACAGGTCCTATGCACCCCTGCAGTGGTCTGTGGTCTAATGTGGGTCTGGTGGTCACTTGTTGTAAAGTCCATTATGCTAATAAGGCCCACAGCCTTCAGGTGACCAAACATGCAAAATAACTGTAGATGAATTGTCTAAATGTTCACTGTACCAAAGTCCAGTGAACATTTATGACCACTGTCACAGACAAATAAATGAAACAACTGATGGCATGTTCAGTAATGGAACATAAATAACCAGTAATAATCAGACATTTTCCATATGTTTCTATGTTATTTTTATGTATGTATTTTGTGTTGCATTGTCAAATATACCAGATTAGCAAAGTTTTTTTTTTTTAAATTATTTTAAATGCATTTATTTTATAGGAAAAATCTCAAAAGTGTTATTTTAGTTATCACAGGTTGAAATACAATGCTGCTTAGTTTAGTGACATTAAGGGCAGTCTTCTCCTGTGTTTAAGCAACAAGCTTGTCTTTCTTCATCACGTCCTTAATCCAGGTGGTAAAGGACGGTATATTCATGTACACATGTGGAGGATTGTCATCTCTCCTGCCAAAAAAGGTGACTAGACCCTGAGACTTATCGTCACAGATAAGCGGTCCACCGGAATCCCCCTAGGACCAAAAAAACAACATTGAACTTGTCAGTTGTTGACAAGGAGGCGTACTAGTTGTTGATGTGATTCAAATGCATTTCTGTTTGGTTACCTTATTTAAGCAACATTGCATTTTGTCATGGGTACATATCATCTGATCGCTAGAGAAATGATTTTGCCATATGTTTTTGCACTCTTTAGAAAATTGTGTTTTCACTGTTGCCTCCCACAAAACATATGAGGCAGGCAAATTGGGACCTTCTCCCCAGCCAGCAACAGAGCACTCGCGAAAAGCTGGAATGTTTTTTTTCTGATAGTCCAATATTGTCAACATAGGTCTTGTCCAGCTTGGCATTGGTCTTTAACTGTGAAAGAGAATGTAAAAGCATTACATTTGTCTCTTACCATCTATGACATAAATCTGTTTAATTTTATTTGAGTTGTGAATTTCTTTATCAAACACGTGATAGAAGTGGTTGTAACCTTGGTAATTTCTCCCCCACCCCCCACCCCCACTTGGTTTCCAGTTCAGCGTCTATGTGGAACTGATTGTGTGATTACCTTCAACAGCATAATATCATAAGGACGCTTATCGTGTTTGTATTGGGGGTGTGGATAGCAATTGGCTACTGG
>JAOEHI010051537.1:0-18458 GCA_025447815.1 Percopsis transmontana | reverse complement strand
CCGAATGCATCAGCACATACAGTAGTCGAAATACTCACCGTGTGTGTGTGTGTGTGTGTGTGTGTGTGTGTGTGTGTACACACACGTATAAAGCACACGTGCATACTGCAGTTGTGTGCCTCAGATTCACGTTCAGACAGAACGGTGGTGCGGCTTTTTCTAAAAGTAGTTCCTCTCAACTCAGGGTTGTCATGGTGATTCAAAACAAAGTCGTCTGAGAGCAGGGCAAACACAGCTGTAGCCGATAAAACTAATAATGCGTATGTTAGCTGTTCTGATTAGCTTCGGCATCAGTGTTAGCTTTGACAATAAATCACTGGTAGTCAATGCTTGCTAATCAGCACAGCTAAATCAAACATTTTACACATTATATGTTGTTTGGTCAAATAAGGAGAAAAGACTGAATCGTCTTTCAGACTGTCAGAAAATGAATTATGTTCCACTTCTCACTTTCCCCTCCTTTAGCTGGGCTTGCTTCTTACCACAGCTGCTGTCCTAGATGTGAATATGTTCTTCTCCTCGCACACCCATATGAGTGCTTTCCAGGGTGCTGGAGAAAAGAGAGGCCGTATTCTAGTACCTGGCGAAATCACCTTGTGATGGAAAAATATTGTTAAAAGAATGAAATTTGAATAATTGAAGCGCCTGGGCTTTAAAATTGCAGGGCTTTCTGTGATTTTCAGTGCAAAGTTATAGAGGCCACCTCACCAAAATATTCATGTTATTACTCATAAGTGAATATACAAGCTATAGTGTCTCTCTCTCTCTCTCTCTCTCTCTCTCTCTCTCTCTCTCTCTCTCTCTCTCTCTAATCTCACCAGGGTCTGTAATTTTCTCTTCTTGTTTCATTGCTTCTCAGAAGAATGAATAGAGAAAACGCACAAAAGACCCTCAAAGTAATTTTGTGGAAAAAATTATAGACACATCTCATGTGTATGTAAGTACACACACACACACACACACACAGTCTGCACTGGGAGTCAAATAACATTGCTATTTAATATTCCACATAATTTAGGCGTCTTGAAAGCCACGGGGCTTTAATACCACTCTCTTGTCGAAACGAAATTAATTCTGCATTTTGGCCAGAAACCCTCATTAGATTATTCGATCTGATATGGGAGTGCTGTTCCTGAGGTTTGAGTCGCTCAAACCAATTGAAAACACACTCGCATCAGAGCTACATTCCCTCCAAACACGTGTGAGCACGCGCCAAGCTTGTCACATGCCCACCACTGAGAAACCGAATCAAAATATGCCACCTCTCTCTCCGTTGCTTCTTGGCCCCTTCAGGTCGCATGCTGGGGAGAAGAGAAACCACTAAATATAGGTCTCCAGGCACAACCAGTCAGGCCTGCTTTCAACGGTTCACCACCAACAACTGATGAAGGCTGAAAAAGAATCCTAGTGCGACGAGAAAAGTCTAATCCTATCCTAATAGAGGTTTAAAACCAACCATACCAGCTTTTTTGTGCACATGTGAGTGTGTTGTTGATGGGAAAACACAGTATATACCGTTGATCTGTACACTTGACAGATCAAGGAACAGACAGCCCTGCTGACTAAATGAAACTTTTTTTTCCCCCCTTTCACGGAGACACAAACACACACACACACAAACACAGGTCAAGAGGTGGATAGTGGATAGGCGGGAGTTTCTATGGTAACAGACACTGCTCTCTACCCTCGACAAAGCTATATACTAAAGAAAGAAAACACTCAAATAAATAACTGGTCTGCAGGTCAAAAAAGAAAAAGCTTTCCTAGGCTCAGAGGGGTTACCGGCATTCCAATTTTAGCTAGTCTTTATCCTGAGGCATCTTGGCATTGCTACAGTAGTGTATCAAGACTTCCCCTGGTGTCCATCACTTCTCTATAGACGGACTAAAGTTTCCTTTTAGGCTACTGGTAAAGACACACATTCAACACACTTCTGGACATATTAAGTATAACAACAGATCAAGTTGTGATAGCAACACAAATGGATCTTGGTCGTCATCTTAACATGCCTTGTTTTTTGTTTTTGTTTTTTTATTTGTGATTTAAATGATTCCTGAGTAGGGACAGGCTGTTATCACGGCAGGTGAAAGGACTGGGTGTGTTCAGAAATGGCGGGAGCTCAGCGGAGCTGTTCTGGGTTCTCACTACTCAGCCAGCAGAAAACCCAGTGAGTGGAAGCGAACGGGGAGAGGGAAAGGAAATGGGAGCCGAGAAAGGCCTGTAAAACCGGTAGAGTTAAAATAGAGGGGGGAGGGAGGTACGGGGGTCCACAAAGAAGTGCGGGAGAGAGAGGTAGAGAAATGGAGTCGGAGAGGCTTCCCGTGGCTTTTAGCGGCATTAACGGGGTCCGCGGTGTGTATATAATTTAGTGCTGTGACGTAATGGAGACTCAGGAAAAGAAGATGTATTTCTTTCTTGAGGCTAGCATACTAGCTCTCTTGAACACACACTCACACACATTATCCCTCTCCTTCATACTGCCTCCCCCTTCCCCCCTCACTCTGCATGCTTGCTGTACAGATTTAGAATCAGCGGGGTTTCAGGTGCATTGAACTGTACAGTATAGCTGCCCGTCCTCACTGCGTAAATGGGGCTAGTAGTACTACTTTACCATGAATTATACAGCCCTGCTACTGTGGCGCTATAGTGCTGCAGCATTCCCATAGGTGAGATGGGATGTTGAAGTGGCAGTTGGCTTTTGTTGGGAGTTGATTGGTGCACCAAATGTCTAAGGGTTAAAAGTGAGGCCATTTTAAAGGGTGTGAGAAGACTTCTAACTGATTTATTATTCCACAATGAACAATGATCAAGGCCCTCTAGATTGACACGTTGAAGGTGTATACAATGGTACATAAATGGTCCAGCCATTTACTGTTTGAGCCTCTCATTGCTTTTTAGCTATTTCAAGCTATCTGTAGGGTCAGGGGTAGAGAACGGTTTGAGTCTTTGAGTGCTGTAGGGGCAGGGGTAGTGAATGGTGTGAGCCTTTGAGTGCTGTAGGGGTAGAGAATGGGGTTTCTTTAATGCTGGTTTCAACCACAAGGGCAGTTCTGCACACAAATCAAGGAATGGCCTTTTAAGTGCTTAATTAAAACATAATCATAGTCCAACAAATACTATCCTGCAATTCCTGTTATAAGAATTCCTGTTATAAGAATGAGGCCTACATATACCCAAATCTACTAGTGTCATTGTAATAGTGTTTTACTATTCTGCAGATTTGTGTTCATAGATGTGCTCTTATCAGGAATATTGCAATAGCTTAGAATGTGACACAGCCAATGAGAATCAAAGTCAGTTTAATCCTCTTTTCTGTGTCCGACAACTGATCTGACAACCAGATTTGGTTAAGATGATCCACATTAAAGCCATTTACTCAGTGCAGTGTTGTGCAGGAACACCCCAAAATACAGTATAATCAAATAATTTAAAATGTACGATAATAGGCTACATGGATTTACATTTCATCAGTCAATCATTATCTTATGAATTATGTATTTATCTAGGAAAGGGATAATTTGTGTTAAAGTACACAAATATATAGTAATTCTTCATCATAATTATTAATAATATATACGTATAATTATTTACGGTAGGTAAGATTAAAACTAGTCACAGAAAGCGGGCTTCTTGGGATGCTACAGGCATGGCTACATTTGTGTTTCAGTAGTAGATTCATTGGGCTGTAAATGTGTGTAGCATAAGTAGCAGTTAGTGCAAGTTGCATTAGGCTTGCTGATTCATCTTTCTCTATATCCTGTAGGGGGAGCCATTTTCAAAATCGGAATCAGAATCAGATTTCTTGCCAAGTAAGTTTGAACATCCAAGGAATTTAGCTTTGTTGGTGCAGTAAGTTATAAAAGAAAAGAAGACAATAGAGTATAAAGTTATTAAAGTACAATCCTAATAAATAGAATACAATATTTGAGAATACAATAGAATACACAAAGTAAAATAGAATAAAAATATATACAGTATATAAAAAAATATACAGTGCGTAGCTATATGGGGTAGGGACAGGTGCGATATGGTACAGTATAATAAACAAAATATACAGTATACAGATAGCATGGGTTGATGTAGATTAACATAATGTATAGTATAGAAAGGTGCTGGTTGCTGGTGTCTGATCACACAGAGTATCCAGGTCCAGTGACTCAATTGTATAGATGTAAGTTTTCCTCCTGTCCTTTTCCTTCTTCAGGGATAGGAGGAGCAAGCAGTCATCCTGTTCCTGACACTCCTTCATCTGTCCACCTCCTGCAGTCTTCTGATGGACGTCTCAGTGGGGGGGTCATGGAACTCGCTCACTGCTGTCCATGCTAGGTTTGACCTTTCTACTACAATGAATTGAACGGAATGTATCTGTTTGTAGAGTTTGTTGAAATATGTCTTATTTTCCAAGGGTTCCGTATTCCTGCGCTAAAGGCAGAAATAAATGTTTTTTAAAACCGTAGGAGTCGCTCTCGCTGCAGAAACCTCTTAACCCTGAGCCAGCCTCATACAGCAGCAGGCTAGACTACGCTAAGCAGAGCTACAGTTTACAGCGTAAGCAGCGATTAGCTAAAGAAATGTCTGGCGTAATATAAATAAATAATCTATGATAGTTGCTGCAGGGCGTGCTTTGCTTTGTGTTTTGATTTTTAATTGTTTTTCATATCATTTACCTGCTTGCCCAGCGTGTAATTTTACACAACGCTGCTTCAAAGGGGTCACAGTTCAATTACTATTAATTGCTACCTTGTAACTGTAAAAATCGATTCACACGTCTTGTATTTTAGGCTCTGCAGTCTAAATAACAGTGACAATATAAACTGGTTAGATTTTGTTCAGACACGATTCCTTTTGGTTGGAAAACACACTGTAGGTAAAGGAGGTCTACAGAATTTTCCTTCAGTAATCTGTTTCAAGACAGTGGTTTTTAAACCCTATTATCCCAAAGCACGTTATCAGCAACGTGCAGTAGTTCATTTATACAAATGTACGAATGTGAAGCCTTGGGTAAATTATTTGCTATCTCAATGTATATCTCACACATTTTAGAGATTAATGTTGGGCCTATTTACTGCCAGCTAGGCAATGACAAACGCGTACAGTATGAGCTCATTCTAATCCCTGGTCTTGCATATTATTGAAATTAAAAATAAATAAAACTGTTTCAGCATTGGTAAGATATACGCCTTGTTAGTGTTTCACTATTCCAAATAATAATCTCACTAATTCAGGCTCAATTGATTGTCTTTGCAGGTACCGTAGAACCCTTTGTTGAATGTAAGTAGCTTCTGTACCAAGAATTATCTGTAAATGTTCTTGTTTTCCAGACCGAAAGTCTGACACTCTATATGTTATTCAGACAGTCCTTCTCTTCTTCCTCTTTCTTTCATTCCTTCTCTATGGGCCCCCCCCCCCCCCGAGGGGTTTGATGGAGAGCTGGTCGAATGTCAGCAGGAACCGTTGTTATAACCGGAGGAATTCTCGCCGCGGTTATACTGTTGTGCATCGTGGCGGTGCTCTGTTACTGTAGACTTCAGGTAGGGGTGTGTGTGTGTGTGTGTGTGTGGGTCAAATAGTGGGACAAGTGCTGCTATAGCCATTTTATATATTAAGGAGCAGATAGTGGTTAGGCATCTCGCTCAAGGATGCTGACAGGTGGGGCAATACCGGGGCTCAAACCTATGACCTCTCAGCTGGCAGTCAGACCCGACAAAGGTTAAATAAATAAAATGAATAAAAAAAATATTTTGATACAACTCGCACCACGTTCAGATCTGCTGTACAGTGTAGAGAGGGTAGAGTGTCTCCCCCACTAATGTGTCCCTCGCTGTCCTCTCTGGTGCCAGTACTACTGCTGCAGGAGGAATGACTCGGAGCTGGACGTGGGCTCCATCGCGGGAGGGGAGCCCCACGGCCACTTTGCCTGCAACGCGTGCAGCGCCCTGGCCATGGACGGCACCGTGGTGCCCGCCGTCTCCCTGGACCGGCTGGAGCAGCTGGGGGGCGCGGGACCCCCGGCCAACCACTGCCCCACCTGCTCCCCGTACGGCGCCCGCCCGGGACTCTCGCAGGACGCGCGCAATGGCGGCGAGCGCCTGGGCTTCCACACCTACTATGAGAACCCCTCGGCCTCCATGCAGCTGTCCGTCAACGCCCTGAGCTATTACGGCCCCACGGACCTCTTCCCCCCCCCGCCACGCCCCTACAGCACCCCGGTCTGACACACACACTGCAGATTAACGAACACGGCCCCCGTCATTCACACACACATACCGCCCCAGCGCCTAGACGCCATGGGCTCCGTCATCCGTGGCCTGATGCCTGAACGCGAACGCAGAGTCCCAGATAGAGGCTTCAAACTGGGACTAGAACTGTGGACCTGCCCCTGGACCGCCGCAGAAAACAAGGAATAATGGAATTAAACAGTTTGGAGCGGTGATGTGCCGACGTCACACTGACGGTATACATGAACCTACCGTATGATGACTTAAAGGGACACTCCTCGATTTGTGTACGGAATTACCTGGTGGTTGAAACCAACGTTGTGTTTCTGTCACAACTTCCCCTCCCCCCATAGTTTCATTATCTCCTGCATTGTTTGTATGTCTCTGCTAGCATGAGGTGAAAGAGCTAATGGCTAACCTAACGAGGGCTAACTGTTTTATTATTAGCAGGTTTGTTCTGTGCTAAATGCACAAACCAACGTTGAAAATTGTGTGGGTCTCTTTTAAGAGGGACGGGATTGAGGATTACCTATTGTCTCCAGAACGGCGCTATTGCTTTACAGCAACGACAAATGGAAATGCGTAGTAAATCACATCTAATTATTCTAAACATACAGTATTTTTCTCCTGTCATAGAACTAGCTAGTTTAGTTTTGCAATGAGTGTATTCCATGTAAGTGGTGAATTTTTTCCTTGATATTAAGTGAACAGTAGAAATTGAATTTATTGGAATCGTGTACCATATTTAAATCTATTGATCTTGTAGAACCAAGTTTGGTATCTATAAGCCACAGTATTTCTGGCATGGCGATACAGTGTTATTCTACACTGCAGTATAGGCCTGAATTTATGTGTACGTTAGTATTGTGGTTTTTAGTGGAAGTGGAAGAGGAAGTGTCAGGGGTTTTATTCGTGTGTTTTTACCAAACTTGAGTATTACAAAAAGATTTTTATAAAACATCCTATTTGTATGGTCTCCTGCAAATTATAGTAGACTATAAAAATAAAAAAAACTTTTACGGTCCTTAGATTGAAATAAAAAATACATTTTGAAATAAATAGGTATGACCTATAGTCAACACTGACAGTACAGTAAATTCAGATAAATAAAAATTAATGTCAATGTGAAAAGACAGTTAACACACGGATGTGTGTTGTATTTTTTTACTTGCATACATTCATCTCTCTAATCGTCCTCACCCCATTATCCCTTTATAGGAAGTGTCTGGTAAATGAATAGAGATCTACTGTATATGTATATATCTACTGCAATGTTTGTTAAACTGTCCAATGATAGACGGTCACAGGGACGTAATGAAAACTCATTTAAATATTTCCCATAGAATGAATGGAATTTAGATTAGATAGCACTATTTCTGTGATGAAATATTTTCCGCAATGACCAGTTTTCTGGAAGTTACTGTTCCACAAAGAGCACTTGGATGTGTCAGAAATGAAATTTGTCCTTTTTTAAGTTTATTGTCTTTCTTTTAACTATTGGAAATTATAATTTTCAGCGTCAGTGTATCTGTGACAAGTTTGAGATACACAAGATAGCCTACCTTAAACAAAACAAAAGTGTCCACCATGTTTTACACAACTGTCCTTTTTGAGATGGAATAAATGTTTATATCTGCCTGTATATTTCCTTGTCTTTCAGTGCTTCAAATCTTATTTTGTGGTTTAACTGACGCCCTCTAAAACAAACACACATGCTGCCTCATGGTGTTTGTTTACCACAAAGATGTGCTCAAGATTGTTTACAAGAGTTTACAACTGTCTGCATATGTTAAAAGAAATGAAGACACATAAAATGCTGTACTGGGAGAGAGAATGAATGAGACGTGAGAATTCCCTGATACAGGGTTTGATAACGTAGTCTTATTGTTATATAAGGAATATATGGCAAACTATTTAAACCTATTATTTTTTTCCTTTTTTTTTTTTTTTTTTTTTTTTACAGTGAAACTAAACTTGGCAACATTACCTTGTTTATTTAATGATAGTTACATTTTGTATTAGGGAAAAAATCCTTATTCAGCTTGGATAGTAGTTAAATGCATTCATTTACATAAATTATAGTACAGTATGTGGAATTACAAATACACTTTATTTTTTACAGTGCATAAGGAGGGTGCTGCATTTTATCCTCTGTTATTCTGGATGCAAAATATTCTATTGGTTGTACCTGCTAAACCAGTTTGCTCTCCTGTTAAACAACTCCTTACTGGCCAACTACCGGAGACAAAACAACCTGACAAGGCACTGTCACACCTTACCCCTCAGGTGAAATACCCCTCAGAAATACCGACAGTGGGAGTGTTATACCTTGAAGATACATGAACCGTGTGTTCTTGCTGTGTACACCTGAGTTTTCTGCCAAACAGGGCATTGTTTTCTGTAATTGAGTAGGCAGGATTATTACGTTGAGCTCCCAAGTGTATGCAAATAAACCCCATAAACACAGGGTCAGACTGACTTCTGCAGGAATAAGTGTATCAATTATTTGCAGGGATCTCTATTGGAGATTTGCTCCCAGATTTTTGTAGGTGTGTGAGAGTGTGAACGCCACAGTAGAGAACCAAGTGTCAGAGTTACAAAGGCAGTGCTATTGTGGGTGTGTCCCACACCCTCACCCAGGTCTCATATGAACCCTGGTTAACCTGTTGCAGCCCATTTAAGTCCTTAACACACGCGTTCCTAGCCTGTCGGTGTGAGTTTGCGACTTTACCTGCTGCTCAACTAGAACCGTGCTCATATCCCCACTTCATTCAAAGATCTGTTGGTGGTGTGCCTTGTTCACAGGCTTACCTTTGGACCATTCCTGTGTCTTAGCTGGGTTTTGCTGCATCGGGACAACTGGACTTTAGCAGCCTTGCCTGCATGCTGCGCTTTCTGTTGAAGAACGCCACACGTACCTGTATGTACAAACTGAAACTATGGCAGTCTTTTTGAATTCACTTTGCCTCATTGGCTAATAGGTTTCAGATCGGTGAGGAATTCGTTGAGTCTGCGGAAAACATATTCATAATTATTTTTATATTATCTGGAAATTTTGTTTGCATTTCATTGACTAGTGGAAATAATCCTCCTTCTGTTTTTTGATGATTACCTAACCTGGGCATGAGGAGTTTTGTGACTCGGTTGCTCAGATCACCTCATGCGTAACCCCAAGGGATCTCTCTAACTAACTTGGAAAGCACCTTGAACATCCTAAGTCACACAGGTGTCTGCAGCTGCATCTGTGTGTATGTGTGATTGACACTTTGCTTTTTCATCCAGAGCTGGGCAGGATGATGGAGGAAGTGACCATCACGATGGCCTGCGATGCCAAAATTGTGGACCAGATGAGCGAAGAGGAAATTCTGGCCTGTCTGGTAGCCGAGGCACGGCCTAAAACCTCAGTAAGACCAACGCTTTTTCTGTGGCGGTTGACCAGTTTCCACTAATACGTTAACCGCAGCTAAACCTGTATCACAATAGTGCAACTTAATATGAACTAACTCCAAACCCAGCCACTTGGAATCAGAGTTGGACTTATTTGCCAAATATATTGCTATTGTGGGGACATTTGTGTGGTGACCTTTGTGCAGAGACAGATTTTCTTTTAGCTTACATAGGAGCATATAGACATGCGACGTCAAGTCGTCGCTGCTCGCATCGGCGACGCCTTCTGGGTCTAAATAAAAAAAGTTGATAGGAGCACAGAATGGTGTTTTTTTCTTATTTTTTCATTTTGGGTTACGCCGGCGCACGGCGTTAAGTTATGTGCAAATAAATTGAGCTTTTGACAGACATTTAGGATATATTGAGATCTTTGTTCGCAAGTATGATGTTTGCCAACTGCTGGAAGTTAAAGGTCAGCTGCCGGCGCGCTTTAAGCACGTCACCCCTTTCCAAACTCTTTTATTTATCCTTGAAAATGAATGCCAAATCTGTAAAACGAATACCGATGGATACAGCCCTTTGCTAAGGTTAAGATGCTATGTTAGCATTACATTACTTCACATTTTCTGCTGAGTGACGTGGTGACGTGTGTTATATGCGCCGGAGTGATAGCTTGCATGTAGCAAAATGCTTACTTTGACTACCTATCGGTCTCGTATTATCCGGTGGGAATCTGTGCCTTTGACAAAACATGCAAGTTTGCAACAGAAGTTAATCGCAGACCACCGTGGTAGGGGCAAATATTGAAAACGCCATTAATTTTTTCATAGGGAAAATCTGTTAGACCCAGAAGTCCTTATTTGGGAACGAATGGGAAGGTCTATTGTACATTAAAGAGCTACTCCTCAAATGCATTAAAAATTCAATACAGTACATAAATTCTGTAGTGGGGTTAGTATTATACACTTAATTTGTGAAAAATATGTATCAAGTATTCTTTCAATGCAATGTAATACTGTAGAACAAAGCACCAAATCTTACACAAGATCAAAATTTCCGCCGTGACTAAAACATACTAAACAAAGTACACAAACCTACAAATGAGTCTTGGCATGAACCGAAACAACATATTGACGGAGATAGACCCATCGGTTAATGAACTTTGCTATCGTATAACAGCACTCGCAGTCAAGTGACCCGCGCATGCCCGCCTAACGTTGAGATCTAAAACCGTTTTGTAAGCATGACCAATTGGAAAGTGCCAGCTGGAACGAAATTGACGTTGATAGACCAGTTTTGGAATGTGAAATGTCACGTTCTTGTCTCTGTAACTACAGTTGGTACTGTAGTAGCATTCATTCGTGTAGCCAGCTTAAGCTCTTATCTTGCTCTTCACGCTCTCAGCTTTGGCCTGAAGCTAATACTTCTTGCTCTGGCTCTGGCTCCATCTGTTTATATGAGAAAACTCCCTCTAGCCCAGTCAAACATGAAGATACTGATATTATTCCAATAACAATCGCTTGGCTCCAACTCTCTCTCTCCCTCTTTTCAGGTTCCATCTAAGAAAGCCAAACGTAGGGAAAGCCAACTTCTACTGGAAGACGATGAAGACCCCATAAACAGATATCAGGTCAGAGACTGCAATATTTAATATTAGACCAACATTTTCTCTATGCCAACCTTGTCCTTGAGCCATGAAAAATCTTAGATAGATAGATACATGCTCACTACCAACAGTTGAGTTTTCCTCTTCTTTGATATTTATACTGTAAAATAAGATTTGTGGTTCGCCTTAACTTGATTAAATGACTGTGTTTCCTCAAGTGTGTTGTATTCAGATCAAATAAACTGTCATATTTTTGCAACTTCATCTTGGATAGTCACTGAATTGAATAAATAGGATGAATAAATATGACTTTTTATTTCAGCTGAACATGATCAATTTAGGACAGCTATGTAACGTAACCAAGTTAGCATTTATTTTTTATTGTCGTTTAAAAAAAGTATTATTGACCAGCCGATTGAGCTTGTTTTTCTGTGCGATTCAGCAAATGGGTGCAACGAAACCTCACAATTCTTTGGATTTTGTGTTCCATGTTCTGTAGAGAGAGAACCGTGAGCTTCAGCAAACTAGCTTGCGTCTGGAGCAGGAGAATGACAACCTAGCCCACAGACTGGTCACCAGCAAGATCGCTCTGAGGAACGCCCTGGACCAGGTATACCGTCAACTGCTATCTAATAACAAAAGGGAAAAACAATTTGAAAAAAAAGAATTATATGAATTAGAAAATTATTTTGCGTAATTATTTTTGTTATTGTGTATTCGTGTTTATTGCGTTTTATTACCAACATCACTTATTAACCCAAATTGAGGTGACTGCATTTGTGTTGACAGGCCGAGGACAGGGTGGATGAACTGACCAAAGACCTGCTACAGACCAAGCATCATCTCCAGGCAGCAGAGGACGAGAAGAGGGGCAAGCAGGAGGAGGCAGCCATGGTAGGACCATGATATACTGCATGCTTTACCATGTATTGAGGGACTGCGGGGGACACTGAAACAGAGACTTTATCAGAAAGCTCCACAAATGATGATAGGGTTTTAATTCGTTCTATTCTTTGACACTGCACGTTTTCTTGTACCTCCTCCAGTTGAAAGAGGTGTTTCGTAGGGAGCTGGGGAAAGCAGAGCAGCAGGTCACGAGGTCTTCCGGAATCGTGGCCGACTACAAACAAGTACGCAACACTGTGACCATGTGACTAAAATGAAGAATGAGGAAGTTCCCCGATGATGAATTGAGATGATGCTTTTGTGGTTAATGGGATAGGAGAAACTAAAATTAAACTGATATTAAGTCCAACGATGAAGCTTGTTAACAAATATTTTGTAAGCTCATTAGGCTCGCTAAACTGTTTACTGACCAAACCCTGACCAAATAATGTAAGATTCTGCTGAAAAACACGAGGTATTAATCAGAATTCCCATTAAATCTTATATTAATTTGCAGGAATGAGGTTTTACTAAGCTGGCTACATTTAACAACGTGCTATTCCTGACCACCGCTCCAACCAGTGGGGCTTTATTCAAAGATTCCTCCTTACAAATGTTTTTGCTTATAACTACACCTAGGCCAAGGCTATGATTTGTGGAATAGGGATCATGATTGAGCAGGTTCCATAATATTTTTGCAAATATCTGTCACACCAAAAGTACAAAAGGTCTATCACGCAGCAAAGTGTGTTTTTCATTATGTTTTATTATGTTTTACGTTTGTCATTTTGAACCGTGAACCGATCCGGGATCGAGCAGAACTATACGTTTTCATGAAGGCTTCGACTGAACTTCTGTCTAATTGTGTCTAAACACCTCTACCTCTCTCCTAACACCTCCATCTCACTTCCAGATCTGCTCTCAGTTGACTAGTCGCCTGGAGAGACAACAGACGGCCCATAAAGAGGAGCTGGACGCTCTCAAGGTGAGAGATTAGATTGAATAGTGAGGTCCCTTGGGCACTTACTGACATAATTCCAAATAATAGTTGGACGAACACCATTTAAAGGGTTCTTCTTCTTCCATTCTAAAACCCTCTAAAGCCCTAGTTTTTACAGATAGATGTCCACTTCTTTCTTAATTATAGTCCTGTCTTTTATCTGTTTTATCTTCCCCTGTCTCTGCCAGAGTGCCGTGACGTCTTGCCCGCGGTGTCGATGTGTTCTGGACTCAACAGAGTGGTTCAGCTTGGGTCAAGCGGAACAGTCCTCCTGTCCGACAGCCTTGTTAGAACTCAGTCAGAACAGAGCGGAGGCGACAGCTGAGGATCGGACCGCGGACCGTGAGAGGGAGTCCCTCAGCGCCCAGGTCGGGGAGCTGGAACGAGAGCTGGCCCAGACCAAACTCCAGATGGTGGAAGCCAACGTCAAGATCCAGGTCAGATCATGGCACGACATGACCCGCTCGCCCACAAACCCTCAGATGTCTGCATTCCCACACACTTTACGACCCGCACTTGAGGGACCTTAACATTTTTATTTGGCAAAAGCCCAAAGTAGGAACTGCCTTACTAGCTACATTTTAAACACTCACTTCCACACAGAAACCAGTATTGGAGCCTTTTTTTTCTGAATTTCCACATCCCTGAATCTAAACTAAATCACTGGTCATCACCCTAACCTAATGTGACTGGTTTATTTTGGAACTGCATGATAGTCGATAGTCGGAACTGCATTTTTCGTGTTGAGTATCCGCTTTGTTTACATTACCACATATCGCTGTTGAGGGTAAAAATAATGCTTTGGTCACGCTACACAATGAAATGGAAACTGTACTACAAGCGGAAACTGAATTTATACGAGATAGAAGTACGTTTTTGAGGAGAAAACCCTGGGGGGGGGTCGGGGGGTTGCCAGTGCCTCACATGTGATTTTAACCCCAAATGCTAGTGTGTGAATTTACATTGAGGTAAGGAGGCTATAGTTGAATGTTTACCAAAAGTTAAATATGGCTTTAGGACGCACTGTGTTAGGATGGTAAATTATTTAAATTAATGTACGTGTGCACTTAAATTGAATACAAATACAAATGAAAATGTTGTATTTTTATTTTATTTCATTTGCTGCTATGCTCACTTGTGCTTGTGTTTTGTACTTAAAGGAACTAGAGCACCAGAGAGGAATGCTGCTAAATGATCTGCAGGCAGCCAAGAACAGCTGGTTTAGTAAGACCTTCACGTCCCTACGGACAACCAGTGGGGGCCAACACAGCATCAGCTTACCCAGAGATGGAGCTCACACAACAGGCTGGCCCCTCCAAATGGGCCCCCTGTCTTCATGGAGTACCAAGAGACTGTCGTGGCCTCACAGTCAAGGGCATTTCTGATCAAGGGAGGGACTTTACACAGGAGAAAAAAACGGACTATGACCGCCTTATAACATCTTCCTCTGTTCTGATAAGAGGGCTACATCCTGCTGTCAATCTTTTATGTAAAAGGTTCTGACAGGCTATAACTGCAGAATGACTTTGACTAGATAAACAAACAAAAAATAAAAAACAAAAAATATATATATATGATAAATTACAATACAGACACTACAGTGTATCCAGCTGTTGATGTATGTATGTATGTTTTTTTTTTTGTTTTTTTTACAAAGTTCCAAAGTAGTACCAGATGGTCCAAGTAAAGTGTGTAAATATAGAGTATTCCTAAACAGAATCCATATATACACAGTAGGGTTTATGAACAATATAGATGTACTGATACATGTCCCTGTAATGAAGTACACATTTTGTTTTTCGAACTGTAAATGAACCCTTGAAAAAATGAAAATCTTACGTGTGTATGCCAAATCGATCTGTTCTGTGATCAATTATTTGGTTATATCTCTTTATATAAATTCCACATTGCAGAAAATAAAACATTTTCACCCTAACAATGAATTTCTTTACAGTCATACAAATTTTCACTTCGTTAATTATGGGAATTCAGGTTTTCTTACGACAGTTACATGGAATGGACTGGACTGGATTGCTCAAGCAATCTTACTTTGTTCCTCTTTTACAGAGACAGTTGTTATAAAAGCAGGTGAACCACTGCCCAGGCATTAAGAAGTCTCAGGCTAAGAAACAATTTATCATCGGCGTTCTCTTGCAAATGGAATGGAGTTATAACAAAAGATATATAAAAACATTCAGTAACAACAAAGAAGCGAAGAACACAGCTGGCGTTAAGAGTGCAGTTCTATGGTGGTGACTCAGTCGGGTTGTTCTTGGGGAATTACAAAACTGATTGAGTGAAGCCGTTGGCTCTGACACTGAAGCTATGGCTGTCCAGACCAGTGTTGTCCTCGTTGCTACTGTTTATCTCCTCACCTGGGTGCTAAGAAGCAATGCACTGGATCTGCTGAAACCCAGAGCAGCAGCAGTGCGTAAGTATTGGTCTCTTAATAATATTATTCTTTCAGTATCGGTCTGTTAATAATATTGTTCTTTCATTGTCGTCTGTGAAATGACATTACAGAAGAAAGGTCCAATTATTAAAGTAGAAATGATTATTGATTTCATGTGGGGTAAACATTATACAGAGAAATGTCTACATGTACAGTATATTATTATTCACTGATATTACTTGATTTATAGACCCTGTTGGCTGATAAATTTGAAGTTGGGCAACCTATACTGCACTTTTTCAGCTGTCAACAAACTGTATATACTTAAAGAACCAATTCTTAAGAAGGTGTCAGTTATTATAACAAAGGTTCAGGGGGATGTCAATCAAGCATGTTCTGTACACGCCCACACAGTCCTGATTAGGATCATCACTCAACTAAATTGTAATTTTATTTTTGTGGGGGCAGGATAGTCTAGTGGTCTAGGTGTTGGACTCCCAGCCGGAAGGTCATGGGTTCTAGCCCCAGAGCTGGCATACCTGTAAGCATCCTTGAGCAAGATGCCTAACCCCTACCTGCTCCATGTAATAGCAGCATGTAGTCGCTTTGGATAAAAGTGTCTGCTAAATGACCTTGTTGTCAACATGTGGGTGGGTGTACTGGGGCTTTGATGCGCTTCTTCTCTTCTAATGCATATTCTATGTCAGGTGTTGATTTAGTCATTTATTCTGTCAGGGCTACCCATTGCACCCATTGTGCAATGCCGTTGCACCGGCTATCCCAACCAAACTATCTGCTCCTGGGCCCAACCACCGCAACCAAGCCCGACACACTACATCGCCACCTACAGGTGATCTAGCATACAGTCAATTGAACCAAATGCCACATGCTACATTGAGTGACACATGGCAAAGTAGACTTTGTTTTTCATTCTATCTTAAACTTTGAAAGGTAACACTTTGACAGAGATTTCAGTGTGCAAGTGTGTTGTCCAATGTGTTCCAGTGAGCGACGAAGGCAGTCGGCCACCAAGCAATGCTGCCTGCTGCCTCCTGCCGCTAACACCTCCTCGGGACAGGTATGCTGACAGCAGCGTTGGTAAACTGCAATGTATCAGTTTAACATCAGATACAAAGACCACGGCATACCACAGATAAGGTCTCACCGTGCCGTTCATAGTATACAGATAATCTGGTATTGATAGACCATATATCATACTAAGTAAGTGATAATAATGCAATTGTTTGTATTCATATTGGACTCTTTAACTTTCGACATGATGTGTTATCTCCACGGCAGCTAGGGCGCTGTCAGCTAAAGGACCTGAAGCTGCTCACAGACTACATCCTCAACGTAACTGCCGTCAACCCCGCAGGAAGCAGCACCAAGCTAACCAGCTTCATGCTGGAGGACATCGGTGAGATACCCGGATAAGCTAACGATGCTGACTCAGGGGCTACTATTCCTGAGACAATTACAGTGGGTGAAATAGCAAACAAAGTGTAAGGAAAATACGTTTCTCTCCATCTTCTTGTGTCTGTAGTGAAACCGGACCCTCCCGTGGACGTGCGGGCTTCCCCCAACAGTTTCAGGAAGTTGTTGTCTGTGCAATGGGCCCCTCCCCCCACGTGGTCAAACCTGGAAATCTTCCCCCTGAAATATCACATTCAGTATCAGTGGGAACACGGGGGCAGCACGCGAACAGCCCAGGTAATATACGCCTAATTACGACAACAACTTGTCAGAATACAAAATGTACGAAGTGTCTTTTTCACGCTGACACTTTCATATACGGGTATAGGGTGAGACTGTGGTGTGAGAAAATTCTGCTTCTTTCCAAACCAAAGCACGGCTTCCTGTTTTGAAAGTACCTAATGTACCAAATATAGCTCGGCCTTGTCACATGAAGATGAGGTTTCATCTCTAGGCCCTGGTCAAAAAAGACACGATTCTGTAAAAGGAAATGGGACTAAATAATGCAGTAGTATGTCATCTATTTGA
This sequence comes from Percopsis transmontana, assembly GCA_025447815.1. Classification (NCBI taxonomy): domain Eukaryota; kingdom Metazoa; phylum Chordata; class Actinopteri; order Percopsiformes; family Percopsidae; genus Percopsis; species Percopsis transmontana. The sequence goes on along the minus strand of JAOEHI010051537.1, from coordinate 969 downwards.
ATGTTGTTCATATCACATTATTTTTTATATTTTCTAATGAAGCTGGGTCCATTAGAGAGTACCAGGGTGGACCTAAAGGGACTGGCCAAAGGCGTGACCTACCGGATCCACGTGTGTGCCATGGAGCTGCTGGGCCTGGGAGAGTGTAGCCACTGGAGCACACCCGTGGAAGCAACCATGGCCTGACCCCGACAGCCTCACCCGACACTCTTCATATAGACTTAACCATACAGCTCTGTTTGATAGACACTGCAGATAGATAGATAGATAGATAGAAAGATAGATAGATAGATAGATAGAAGGATAGATAGATAGATAGATAGATAGAAGGATAGATAGATAGATAGATAGAGATAGAAGGATAGATAGATAGATAGATAGAAGGATAGATAGATAGACAGACAGAGAGACAGATAGATAACTAGATAGATATATAGACAGTTAGATAGATAGATAGAAGGATAGATAGATAGATAGATAATAGACAGACAGACAACTAGATAGATAGATAGACAGTTAGATAGATATATAGATAGATAGATAGATAGATAACTAACTAGATATATAACTAGATAGACAGACAGACAGACAGACAGACAGATATATATATATATAGATTGAAGGATAGATAGATAGATAGACCATATGGTATAAATAGATTCATATATATTTTTATACAATTTACCTTGATGTGCATCAGGAAATAAATGCGCCAAGGCTCATGAAATGTGAAAAATGTACATTTTTAAGTCAAAACAACGTAGGGGTTTCATGATGGAGACAAAACAATAATTCTGCTCAAGTTTTTGTAATCGATAAGTTTGAAATACGTTAATATTCCTTCATTTTAGCTTAAACAAAGCCATTAATTTGAGTAACTTTTTCATAAAATTTTATGAAAAAGGGTAATTCTGAATGTGGAAATACTACGATAGCACATACAATGTATCATATATCTATATAACAATT
>JAOEHI010051535.1:0-16131 GCA_025447815.1 Percopsis transmontana | reverse complement strand
CCCCCCCCCCGCCCCCCCGCACCCCCCACCCCCCACCCACCCCCCCGGCCGCCGGGCCGGACGTATCCCCTGCGTCTCCCCCCCCCGCCCCCCCCCTCCCAAAGTCTATATGCAACCTCTTCATAAACTATAAACAGACACTCAAGGTGTTGGAATTCCTACCACCATTGAAATATCATCAAAAAATATAATTTATTATGTTTCTATTCATGGCTAATGTAAGTCTGTTATATAAGATCTTACACGGCCTTGCGCCAACACCGCTTTAACAGTAACACACACTGCACTACTACTACAATGTACACCCTAGAGGGAACTGTTATATCAGATACAAGTCAAAACAGTTTGGTAAATTTCTATCAAACAACGGAACACCAGGGACTGAAAATTTGCTTTCTTAGCTAAAACTGTTACAATGTATTTATTGTGAATTGTCTCTGAACAAATAAACAAACATCAGAGAGAATCTTTTTTTTTATTTTTTAGATGCATGTATACGTCAACATTTGGCATCATGCAATAAGATTAATGTAGCCTAAATGTTGAATTTTCAAACAACTTATAGACATATATTAATGCACAAACCCATAAGGGAAATTGTTTGATTTGACTTTCTGATTTGGAAGTTAATTACTTGAGTAGCCTACATGCCAAATCACCTGTAAGAAATTATTCCTAATTTATGGATTTTAGGTGCATGGAGAACAAAGAAAGAGGTGTGGGATTTCTTTTTTTTGTAAGACTAATATTGTATGCCTAATTGTTTTAAAATCCTCATCAGATCCACTTAGCCTAGCCTAGGCTACTTTATCGGATATTTAAAACAATTGTTTGGTTAGAATTCACAACTTCTTTAATTTGTTTACTTTTTTCATTCTCAGTCAATCTTGTGTTGACAGTGTAACCCGTACTGTAAACGAGGTCTAGGCCTACTTATAAAGTTGAATGGGCTATTCTATGCACGCACACATTTCATTTGTTAAATTGACAATATCAGCCATTGTAAATGAGTAAACTTCAGTCATAACGACATTTCCTATGATGCCATATCATCACCTACAGCCTCTAGTTTATTTTTAGTTGTTTCATACAGTAATAGTCCCCACGTGTCTGTAGTTGTCTTTCGGGCTCTAAATTTAGACCACACCACAGCGCCGGCTTGTGCGTCAATGGAATCCCGTGCGTGCGTCAGGCCAAACAACGTCGTTGCGCGAGTGATTCTATTGGCTCACGACCCGGAAAGTTCCACCTCCCTTAACACCATTTATGGGAAAGGACACGCCTCCTCTCAATGGCACCAAAATAAAGTCGCCTGAATGGTGGCAGGGACAATGCTGTAGCTTTCTCTCCAGAGTAGGCTGGGCACGTTGTGTGCAGCAGTTGAGAGAGATTACGTTCATGTGTCTTGAGCTCGTATGGAATAAATTACATACGGATAAGTCGATAAACAAGGTCAGTGAAAATTAACTTATTACTTCAGCACTACATTCTAATACCAGTCTTTTTTTGTACATTAATTGATCAGAGTTGCTAAAAGTTGTACATAGTGGAACTTTTAACGGGTTTAGTCAAGTGTTCAGCCACCCTCTCTGTTTACATAATAAACTATTCTAAACCCAAAGGACACACCTATTCAGGACCAGCTGATAGGAGCCCTGTCCTGGCAGGGTTTATGTTAATGAGTAGGCTACCTAATTCCTGTATTTCATGCTGTAGCTTTCACTGTGAGGATATTGACATTTTAACTGAAGGTCTAAATGATAATGTTTAAATTATGTTGTTATTGTTTTGGTTGTTTTTCCAATAAGAAGTCGATATTAATTGGCTGTTTAACACAGCCATTTGAAAGGATTAACCAGATATTCCAAATCCAGATCTGTTTTCATTTTTGGATTGTGGAACGTGTGGAGTGAAGTTATAATAATTCACACACCCTATTCACACACCCTACACACAGGCTTTGCCACCTTCCTCAGCTGCCATTTAGCTTTAGCCCCCCCTGAAATACAATCTCCTGTGTGTCCATGTCCAGTCCTTGTGATAGAGGGTTGCCCTACTCTGATGTAGGATCTCAATGCAATAAAAGACTGTAATGCAAAGGAAAGGAAAGGAAAGGAAATAAATATAAAGTGTTTTTGCAAAGTTGATACTGTAAAAATGTAAAAATCCGAGGAAATGAAAGTTCCCATTTAGGTTGCTGATGTAATGTTTTGGGTGGTTTTTAAATATTTAGTGCACGTTTGGCCGTTTAATCAATTGTATTTATCACTCTTTCCTTCTGTTATAGCAATGCCCTGTGTACAAACCCAGTATGGTGTTCTGGCCCATGACAGCTACTTCAGCCCTGAGTTACTGAACCCCGAGCTCGGTGCCAAACTGCCGATGGACATCAGTGCCCAAGCGGAGCAGCTGTCCGCCTCCTCCCTGCCCAGCATCAACACCCTGGTGGGCAGCAGCTACGTGGGGGAGTTTGACACCTTCTCCTGCAGGATCACCGCCTCCAGCCCAGCCTCCGTGGTGCACGGCCACCCCGCGGCCGCGGGCCACCCCGGCCCTGAGGTGCAGCACCCGCCGTTCAAGCCGGACGACCTCCAGTTCTACGGCCACTACCCGGGCTCCTTCGCCCTGGGCTACCTGGACGAGACGCTGTCATCGTGCGGCTCGGACTACTACGGCAGCCCGGCGTACGCAGCCAGCTCGCCCCCGACGCCGGGCTTCCAGGCCCAGGCCCAGGCCGCCCCGGCGTGGGACGCCCCCTTCGGCTGCTACACGTCGGCCCCGCCCTCCTCCGGGGCAGATAAGGCGGCACTGTCTCAGCAGCAGCAGCAGCAGCAGCAGCAGCAGCAGCAGCAGCAGCTGTCCTTCTTCACCTTCAGCCTGCCAGCAGAGGAGCACTCCCAGGACCCCTTCTTCCTCTCTCATCAACAGCAGCGTGCCTCCCCTCTGCACTGCCCCCCCATGGGCCTGGACCGGGCCCCCCTGGAAGACTCTAGGACTTTGGAGGGGGCTGTGCCCTCTCCTAAAGCCTGCAGCCCGGCAGCCAGCGAGGGCCGGTGTGCTGTGTGCGGGGACAACGCGTCGTGTCAGCACTACGGGGTGCGCACATGTGAGGGCTGTAAGGGCTTCTTCAAGGTACGGAGTTGAACGACAACGTCATTACATTGTTTTTTTTTGTTTTATTTCCCCCCATATTAGTACATGCTAAACATGATAATATACAATTATTTATATTATCTCTTTACTGTACTATCTATTATACTCTAGTAACACGGCACATTTTACCGTTTACCGACAGCGCACTGTACAGAAAAAGGCTAAATATGTGTGCCTTGCCAACAAGGACTGTCCGGTAGACAAGAGGCGGAGGAACCGATGTCAGTTCTGCCGTTTCCAAAAATGTCTTGTCGTGGGAATGGTGAAAGAAGGTAATGCCATGTCTGACCCTATTAAAACTTTCTGGGACTAATGCATGGTGATGTGTTGCGAGGTTTGTAATGACAGTCTTGTGAAACCGAAGCTAGAAATGGCAGACACACGAAATGGGAGCTTTACAATACTAGAAAAAAAGATGATCTGGAATGCATACAGCAGAGTTGCATTGCAAAACTGAGAGGTGCAGTGACAGCTATATTATAACCATAGAAATATACTTTAAGTAATATATTTTTTCCCCCTGTTTTGTTCTCGCTATCTCACAGTCGTCCGTACAGACAGCCTCAAAGGTCGTCGAGGTCGTCTTCCTTCCAAACCCAAGATTGTAACTGAGGCTGCATCCATCAGCACCCCTGCAAGCACCATAGCCTTGCTTGTCAGGGCTCATTTGGACTCCAACCCAACCATGGGAAAGCTTGATTACTCCAAGGTATGGAGCACATCTTTTGTCAGGCGACATTTGTCACAGGTGGCCTCAGAATTGATTACAGAGACCTGGTATCTTAAAGCTGCATGGCATAAGTTAGTTTTTATGCTAAAGCATTTACATATTTATTTGCTATTAAAAATTTTGCCATTTTGGAGAAGTATTATATCCAAAGTGCAGTGAGTATTAGATTACCGTGCACCTCAATATTTACTATTGGAATAGGTCTTCCCATAACGCTGCCTAAAGCAATTTCTGAACCTAAAGTGAAAAATGTAAATATAATTTATAACCCTCTTTTTAACCTTCTTCTATATTATTTCCTCAGTACCAGGAGACAGTAGTCAGCCTATCAGAGAAGGAGGATGCTGGCGATATCCAGCAGTTCTATGACTTACTCTCTGGCACCCTGGAAGTCATAAGGAAATGGGCCGAGACCATCCCAGGATTTAAAGACTTCTGCACAGAAGACCAGGAGCTTCTCCTTGAATCTGCTTTTGTTGAACTCTTCATCCTACGGTTGGCATACAGGTGGGTTTGTTACATTGCTTGTGGTTTTCACAATGGGGTCAGGGCCACCTTCAATTGTTGCATAGTTCTGGGGGGTCGCGACGTTAATTCGAAATTAGAAATAATCACAACTTATTTTTATTAAAATGTGCATACATGTTTAATGGTGTTTATGGTTGTTGATGTATTTATTATGCTATTATCTTGGCCAGTGTTTGTGTGGGTCACTACATTTGTGCAGCAAAAATAAAAGTAGTTAATCTGTGTCTTTTTGTGCATCATGGCTCAAAAAGATTGTGAGAGCTCCTGGAGTGATGTACATCGTGTCATATGTACTATATTATTATACTAAAGGCTTGAAACGTGCAGGTCGAGCCCTGAGAAGAACAAGCTGATCTTCTGTAATGGAGTGGTCCTTCATCGCACGCAGTGTGTCCGCAGCTTTGGTGACTGGATTGGGTCTATCATGGATTTCTCCCAGAGCCTTCATCGCATGAACCTAGATGTTTCCTCCTTCGCCTGTCTTGCAACACTGGTTATCATTACTGGTGTGATACACATACATTATATTATAATTATATTTCAATGTTATCGTTAAACAACAAACAACACTAAAAGCATTTGGATGTATATCTAGACATCTGAAGTTATTCGTTAACGTGTTTGCCCCTAGATCGCCACGGCCTTAAAGAGCCCAAACGGGTCGAGGACTTCCAGAACCATCTAATCACCTGCTTGAGGGAACATGTGAGTGGGAATGGAGCAGACCCGAGCCGGAACCAGCCCAACTACCTTTCACGGCTGCTGGGCAAACTACCTGAACTGCGGACACTCTGCACCCAGGGCCTGCAGCGTATCTTCTACTTGAAACTTGAGGACTTGGTCCCTCCTCCGCCCATTGTGGACAAAATTTTTATGGATACCTTACCATTCTGAAATGAAAAGGCAAAACGGGGATCCAATGCAAACAGGTGGAAGCTCTGCTGAAGATGGGTCGGTGAGGGCTCTACTCCTCCTAGATGGTATTTTTATATCGCATTAACTTAAAGTATGCTCTGGACTGGACTTCTGGTCCGCTTTTGTCAGCTCTGTGAATTTGTCATGGGTAGAGGCAAACAGGAGGTAACATTTCAAGACTTTGGTGCTTTTGCTGGGTGCACATATAGAATGCTTCATTGCTTTGCAAAACATGCGAATGGTGTCCTTGCACACTGCACGTGCAAGACGGGTGAGCTAAACGAAAAATGGTTTTGTGTATTCAGCTTAACCTATAAAAATTAAGACAGTAATCACACTTAAGAATAACGTTTAGCATTGCAGGTATTAATGTGTATTTAGTACGTGGACAAACTTCCCTTATCTCTTCCCTTTTTTACTAATTTGAATCACAATGGAGATATTTTTACTTCTAATCACCTGTGGACAGCCTTGGACCAAAGTATACCATTGTTTTCATAGTCAGTTACAAGCCTTAAAGCCTTAAACTACCGTACACAGACAGTATATCGCCATAACACACTGCCATTTTTCCACACCACGTACTGTATAGGTGGTTGATCTAAGTTTTCCCATAACCTATTGTCTGTAAACTCTGTTTCAGGTGTTTTTAAAATACAGCAATGGATGCCAGCAGGATTAAAAAGTGTTTTTTTAGTCTATTTATTAGTTAGTTTATTTTCAGTCATGTCATGTACAGCAGCTTTGTCAATTCAGATTTGCAAATTTCATTCCAAATGTTGCTCTCCAGGATGGAGGACACAACAATGCATGTATTGATACATGTACATTATCACACAAATCATAGAATGTTTGAATGCACATACCACATAAAACTGGAAAGATGTGTAACTGGATGGCAGTTTGCTTAAACGTTTGCAGATTCCTCAGGCAGTAATATTGTGACATTTTAAGTGGACCTCAGACTGGTGTGATTTAAATGATTGACTAAAAACAATTAACTGAAGCATAAGCAACAAAACTTAAATTTCCAGGGTCTTGTTGGGTATTACCATAACCAATTTTAATAACTTATGCTATTCATGAAAAATCATTAAATGGTTTATCAAATTAATTTTCAAAGAAAACATGGACATAAAGTGTATGTCCACAAACATGCAAAATATTTATAAAAAATATGGACAAGGATGTTTTAAATTTTTTGGCAGCACTCCCTGTCTTTCTCTGTCTGTTGTGAGATATAAATTGCCTCCCATTTTAGAAAAGTTTGTAGGTATTTTGGGTCTTTGGCAATCCAAGTTTGAGTTTCTATTTACAGTATATTCCTTTTATGGTTTGTCATAACTTTTCAGTAGTATCTCAAAATTAGTTAAGGAAATTTCTTAAGTCAGAACCACAATACTATGTAATGTTAAAAATCATGAGCAGCTAAGAAAACGTAAGCATTCAAACACATACAATATTTTTACCCACATGGTATGTGTTTGTGTGTGATGTCTGTGTTGACTTAAAGGATTCAAGATCATTTGTGAGTTGTACAGATGTACAGATAATATTTAATAATAAAAAAATAAAAAAACACTGGCTGCCGTCATTCCCATGATATCGAATGTAACTTTAATTTTGTGTTATCTAGCTTTAAACTTAAATTCATATTTAAGGTTTTATTGTATGTAGGCCTTTATGGTTTTGAAATGGACAATCACATTTCTGTCTCATTATTAATTTGTGCTACACCTTCCTCTTTGCATTTGTGCTCAACATATACGACTGGGGAATCCTCATCAAGTTTTAATTGCAAACAAACTCACAATGTAGGCCCTATAGTGTGAACAGTACACTCCCTTCAGATGTGTGGCTGTCACAAGGACAAGGATCTGTGGCGGAAGGTGAATTTCATCTATTTTCCTCATCAGTGTCCTGTTCCGTGCAATGTGTTAATATTGGCACCGACCCCTTGATTAGAGGTACTATCTCATGTGGCTTTGCAACCGCAGCAGACTGGGAAATAGGCAGCATTCAGCTGCTCGACACCCGATCCCACTGTATACCACGTAAGAGTCATCTGGGTTTTGGTGTTGGCAGACACAGTGGAAAAAGGGGACAAGAGGAGAATAGAGAAGGAGGCAATATGAATATGGAGCTAGTTATGTCACAACATGACATCTTAGCCAGGCCAGATCCTTATGGCTGAAGGTGTCTCAAAGTGTCACTTAAAGTGTGACTTTAAGTGTCACTTACCACAGGTAAGACAGCAAAGATTAGAACATGTAATGCCCCCCTCTTATAAGTAAATAAGCTGTTTGTATAGCATCTACTATGTGAATATTTTATTTTCTATTGCAGTGATCTTCTGTATTTATTGTGTACGTTTTGACTGTGTCAAATGGACCTCAGTCCAAATCTAAACACATTAACGGGGAGTCATTCTTTCGTGATTTAAGGCTCAGGTTTGCTCGACACCAACCTTTTTCCTGAAGTAGAAGCATTCCCTCTGCAACGGCAGTTGACTCCTAAACCCCTGACCTCTGCCCTGACATGTAGGAGTCTTGAGTCCGGATCAAGCTCTAACCTTACAGCTTGTACACACGATACAGTAGTTCTGGACTATAATATCTGGAACACGTCATGTTGATTTGTTACACAAACATACCAGTCTGCCTATTTTCGCATAGGCGTGTGCTTATTTAGCTGACCTCTATGGAGATATGGAGAACATGTAAGCTAGCTGCCCTGCTAGAAAGTTGTATCTAAGCTACTACACATTTCATTGTCACAAGAAATCTTATAATGAGCAATCAGACTCCATGTGTATTCCTGTGTGCTGCTTTCTGTTTTCACCACACATTTATCTGCTTTGCTGCTTTTCTGTGCCTAAACACGACGAGTCAGTGGCTTGGCCCAAAACACCAAATGCTGAGTAAAGGAGACACAAAGCACACATGTTTTCATGTGAATTAGCCACAGAAAATGTCGGTAAAATTATGAGGACACGTACTGCATTCACTCACCTATTTATTTTTTACATAAAAACAAAACATAACTTAGTTAACTGACTGCCTATACTGTATCTCAACAACTTTCAAGTTGCATAGGATAATTGTCGGGATCTGACATGAAAATGCATGTTTTTTAAACTAATTTTTAACTTTTTACTAATTACATTTTTTTTTAAATGTTTTTACTAATTGTTGATTTTCTTCACTTTTTGCAGTTGAGGTCTAGTTGAGATCACACTTGACATCTAGCTTTGAGAGCAGTTTCTCTTAACGTAGTTACTCACTTCCTTTTCCTGATCCACAAACTGCATCACTTCCTCTGAATCAGTATATTTCCAGCCACCGTACAATCCAGTATAGCGACGCTTGTATTGGCACAACCTAAGGGTCTCGTGTTCTACTCTTGCTATCTGGGGCTCGAGTAGACAATATCCTATAAACCAACTGATAGCATTTAAAAGTTACATTCATGATTGCATTACATTTACAGAAAATAATGAATTGGTTATGGTGTTCAGACTCAAAGATGAAAGGGGTGGGGTGTTGCTGCAGAGGATATTGTTCCACGTGGAGGAAAGCGAATAGGTTTGTGAGGATCCTGCACCTGCTGCTTATTGATGGATTGAGCTGTAAATAACACTGACAAGCTGTTTAGTGCTCTGCGGGGGCTCCTGGGTTTCTTTATCCTGGTAACGTACTATTAGGATAAAAGCACATATTGGTTACATTTGGAAAGAGGCTACTATGAGAGTGAATGCTGTGAGAAACTCGGTGCTACTAGCCGATGCCAATGTTTTATCTCGGTGGACAAAGATGCCACGGCAGTGTCCTTATTCTTGTCAAGCACACGTTCAGATACAAACTTACACTGATCTGCGCAATACTAATTGTTTGTCGCGCGGGTGTGCATATAATTTATGTGTGGGTGAATGTGGAAAAGCCGCTGTGAGTGTATTTATAGCAGGCCATTGTTGGGCCCATGGAAACCTCTGTAACTAGATCTGCGCTCTCTCCCTCGCTAAGTGATTCCAGTGATAAATGAGTTGGCAGACTTTGGCGGCCATGCCATCCTCGTGATAACCCTTCTGCTCATATCACTTTCTTAAGCCCTCAGGGCCCGCAGGATTAAATTCATAAGTGAACGGTAAGCCAGCTATATTATGAATCAAGCGGAGTGCGGCCTGGGAAAGTGAAGGCTGTTCGGTGGCCGTCGCCTATCCATGTGTTCTCAGGGCATAGTGGACATGCACCTGAAACAAGTGGACATGCTTTCAAAATGAGTGGTAAATCTTTGGATCACTGAAAACATACTGTAGTTGTGTATGTATATATATATATATATATATATACACTGTATCTATAGATCTTCACACACAGATTCACACACAGACACACAAACACTCTCTCTCTATCTCTCTCCCTCCCAATTGCTTTTTTCTAACTCACTAAGTTGGAAACTTCTCTGTGCTCACTAGAAGAATATGAGAATGTTACAATTATAAAACAAGATTGGCAGGAAGGCTAGTGTTGCACTAGCAGATGACATATCTTGGCGGCCTGCCCAGAAGTTATTCAAAGCGACACATACACACCCCTGCATCCTCACACACACACACACACACACACAGACACACACACAGACACTTTAGATATCCCAACCCTGAGCTCAAGTGCAACATGATGGAGCCAGGGAGGGAATAGGCGAGAGCTATGGTGGGGCGGCAAAAAGGAGGATCAAGGTCACCGAGATATACTGTCCCTGATAGAAAACACTCGGTGGGCATCATACTGTATGCTAATAACACACAGCATACATAAATAAACAGGTTGAAGACATTGGGGTGGCAGTTGATATTTGTGCCTTGTGTGCATTGCTTTTCTAGTGTAGAGGAAGTAAAAGCTGACCATCTATGGCAAGACCAGCTTATTGAAATCCTGTCAAAGACCAAGTCTGTGAGACCGAGTCAAGACCGACGCCAGAAATGTGCGAGTCATGAGAGACCAAGACTGCTCTGAATGCTCTTGTGACATGGATGGCGCAGGTGTACTACTGCTGTGCCCTTGGCTGGCCTACAAATAAATTCAAACACGTCAAGACTGACGAGACAGAGTAAAAATGGAGAATCAAGGAGGAGGATCAAGGAGACAGAGTAAAAATGCAGTCTGAGACGAGACCAAGGCCAAGGACTACTACAAGCCCGCCTACGACACAACCAATGTCCTGTAGGTGATTACGTACTTCATACTGTATGATTGAAATGTGTAAAGCCAAGCCTGCGGGCCTCGGGTCTTAAACAGGATATATCACAAAGAAAAGCAGGATAACAAAGAGATGGTTTCTTTCAGCACTTCCAAGTGTCAGGAGGATGAAGGCCCTCATTTGGGGTGGGAAGGTCTGTTACACTCAGTTACGTAACAAGTCTAAAGAACAAGTACAGTGTGAGCCATTTAAGCTTTGATCTACTGTGAGCTTTGGGCTGGTCTGAGATAGGATATAGGTGCATTATAACATTAAATGAACGCAAGAATTAACTTACAAAACACAAAGACCAAATGATGAACGATACAAATACACTTCTACTAAACACAAAAAGAGAGTATAAACTAAACAATAACGAATTAGGGCTAATCAACAGTCTATGCCCTGAGGCATGCTGGGTAATCCCGCTAATCCACCCCCAACAGGCTACAGTATACTCTTAGTAAACCACTAGTTTAATAGTTTTTATACTGCAAGTATACTTACGTTTTCTTGTGAAATTTACATTGTACTTATAGTTTACAATTTATTTATCATTTTTGCACGTCAAAGTACACAACTTGGTTTCTAAATCGGCATTCTTTTATATACTTGAAATATACCTTTAACTGTATTTTAAGTAGACTTGGAATTACCTCACATGTACACTACCAGTGGCCTACACATATACACATATACATATACAGAAGACAGTTTTATCAGTTTTAAATAAAAATAAAATTAATTTGAAATATATTTTAACACTATATTTATGCAAAAAAACAACAATTTCCTTTTAAAAAACAGAAATGTTATGGTTATTCACAGCTACAGGTTTTACATGTTATTTTACATTATACAAATATATTCAAAGTCTATCTTTGTAATTTTATTAATATTTGAATGTATTTCAAAAATACAGGGAAACTCTTTGAAATAAACAGGTAAATTTCCATTAAATTACAGATTTTTTTTTACTGTGTAGCTACATAGTGGTAGGCCTCTTTTATCTGATACACTGCACGAGCTGTTGGAGCGAGGGTTACACAACCAATAAGCCACTTCCTTGTTTTATTTGTTTGTTTTTTTAATTACAGGGTATTTGTGAATAAATAAACCAGTATGAAGTACATAGATATATTCACACAAACATGCTTGCAAGCATGTACTGTACAGTACATGCACAAAGACAAACAAACACACACACGCACACACAAACACAATCAAAAATAGTAGATGGATATTAGAGGAACTAATCACACCAATATACATGCACACATTCACACACACAACCACATGCAGCCATTGTCAACCAGAATTACAACACAGCATCACAACAACCTGGGGCAGTGGATAAATTGTAATAGTCAGACCAAAAAGGGATTCGAATACTTCTACTATTTCCATCCAATATTTCTGTATTCTATCACAAGTCCAGACACAATGTATATTTACCCATCTTGACTTTATACATAAGACATATAGCAGATTTCTTCCACCAAGAGGTTTCTCATATTTAAACTTTGTCTTAGCAACAGTACAGGTTACAATTGCATAATAGTAATAATTTAGTAGCTTTCAGTGTTGTGCCTGAGTTCATTGAACTTGAACTTGTTCATATTTTGGACGAACGTGAACTGAACGTACTGTATTACTGCCTCGTTCATTCTGGTGTCTGTGAACCGCACGCTCTCTCAGTTTAACTTCGTTCAATAGGGTGCCAGATAGAGCCTTCCACGCGAAAACCCGGCTAAAACACACCGTAAACAGGCCTTAATGTGTAGTGGAAAAAACACGCTATCTGGCAACACCAGCCACCAGTGTCGCACCGCCGCATGCGTTATCAAAACAAAAAGCAGCATGGAGGTGACAGCAGCATGGAGGCGACAAAGCAGCAAGGACGCGTCGTATGATCATTTAAACGATTTAAACTGATAAAATAATTTCTATCTGTGGTTCTGTGGTTCTGTGGCAATAATTTTAGTATGAACTATGAACTGAACTAGTTCATTTTAAAATTTGTGAACTGAACTTTGAAATAGTTCATGTAGAAAGTGAACTTTCCCTTCACTGGCAGCTTTTATCCAAAGCAAATTACAATTACATGCTGCTATTACATGGAGCAGATAGGGGTTAGGCAGCTTCCTCAAGGATTGCTTAAGACTATCCTTCCCCAATATTACAGGTTGCCCAAATGATTATAAAAGTCAGAATTTATAGAGAAAATATTTTTAATTCAGTGCAAAATATGTGTCTTTCAGATCGGGGGAGGCCGGACTATAAACCAAAATGTTCTCAAGGTGGCAGAAATGGTCATCAGGCACTCCAGAGAGCTCCGCGTGCAACCCTTCAATGAATACAGGAAGAAGTTCAGCCTCCGTCCATACACATCCTTCTATGAATTTACTGGTGGGTAGCTATACTGTACATCTTGTCAGGATATTTCTATTTGCTCAGCGAATATTTGTCTTAGTAGAGCACCTTATCAACCATAACATGGCTTTGTTAACTATGAAATGCATAATATCATTGTTTGATTGCAGTTGCAAAGTTTTCCACTTAATTTTGGGTTTCTAATATAGATGATGAGGAGATTGCCAAAGAGCTGGAGGAGCTATACGGTGACATAGACTCTCTGGAGTTCTACCCTGGCCTCTTGCTGGAGAAGACACGCCCCGGCACTATATTTGGCGAGAGTATGGTTGAAATGGGGGCACCGTTCTCCCTGAAAGGACTTATGGGAAACCCCATCTGCTCCCCAGAATACTGGAAGCCCAGTACCTTTGGAGGGCAGAGAGGCTTTGAAATAGTCACTTCAGCTACTTTAGAGAGACTGGTGTGCCTCAACACCAAGTGGTGTCCATATGTGGCCTTCCATGTGCCACGCAATCCCCAGGAGGCCAGACCAAGGATGCCACCCACTGAACTTTAATGGCAGTGTGTGGGATTAATCATCCACTTATTTTATCACAACCACACCTGAAAGTTGGTTGTGTGGTTGCTTGTCTTTGTTGTACATGTATGTCTGTGTCTTTAAGTTTTGCATCTCTGTCCTAGCCCTGCCCCCTGTTAATTGTCTCCCAGATGTTTCCCATCCATCAGCCTTTGTGTATATAGTCTGTGTGTTTCCCCGTGTTAGTTGCTAGTTTGTCAAGTCTGCTGGCTTGTTTTGTTCCTAGTCTTTTTCGTCTGTTTGTGTTTTGTGGTTGCCTGTCCTTGGATTACGTCTCTGCGTTGGATTTACTGTTGTTTACCAATTGCCTGACCATTGCCTCTCCCTGTTTTGCCATTTGACTGCTGAATTAAAACTAGTTTGCTTTTGGAATACATCTGCCTTTGTGCCTGTGTTTGGGTCCAAACCTAAGTTGTGACCATAGACTGAATAAATAAATGGACAAACCCTCCGTGACGTCACCCATAGATTTTCTGAAGAACGGGTTTATTTAATGAATGGAAAACCAGGAAAAAATAGTACATAGGCAAACGACACCCCTCTGAATATTTGACAAAATGATGAAAACCCTGAAGCCCTGTAATTGGAATGAGTACACTCCAAATCCTTTAACGAGGACCCATTGGAGGGCAAGCCTGGTGCCAGCAGCCGCGGTAATTCCAGCTCCAATAGCGTATCTTAAAGTTGCTGCAGTTAAAAAGCTCGTTATGTGTGCTCGTTATGTGTGCCATTAAAAGTGCAGAGAACAGATTTCACAATACATAACAATATAGGCTTGTTGGTGGCTTAATATAATTTCAACTGTAATTCAGGGTCTGGAAAAAATAAGAAAACAAATCTGCTAAAATACTGTTTTTGAGATGAGGAAATATGCAACATAGTTTGTGTTTAGACATATGTCGGTCTCTTGTCTGGGTTCTCTCAACCACAGAAGTGGGAGAAAGAAACAGTAGTTGTTTCTCAATGCTGGTTCTCTAAAAAATATTCAAATGGACATTGTGAGATTCCACACTGTACAGAACAAAGGCCTGCTAAACAGGAATCAGACAATGCCCAAGGTGCACAAAATATTCCCAAAGCCTATTATGTTTATATTACAATATTATTAATACTGCTGAAAGCTTTTGTGCCACTACCGAATGATTACAGAAACCACAAATGAACATATCATCCTGCTTACTCGTGGCAGGCAAAATCTGTCTTGTGGCCATGGTGCTATCAGGTGGATGCTCCTCACTGAGGCAGTAAGATGATGCTATCAGCAATGAGGATGATGATGACTCAGCATTGATATGAATTCTGTTAAAGTAAAATTATGCATGTGTACATCTTACTGTTAAGTTAATTTACATTAATACTAAAGAGCTATGCTAGATTTCATTATTTCATTTAATTATGTTGTCTTGACTGGAATTCACGTTACCCAATCTGCATCTTTTAAAGGATAATGGCTACAGCTTGGCCCCCTGCTTAATTACTGTATGTTATTGTTAATAAATGTACATCTCTGGGATGTACACTAGAGTAAAACTGAAAGTGTAGTAGCCTACTAGTCCCTAGATGCATACAGGTAAAATAACTTATCACTTTTCTATTAATGACTGTATGTGAAGCTTTCTTTATGTTTTTAAAACATCAGTTTTGACCCATGACCCTGAAAAAGAAGAGATTTATAAATTGCTGTACCATAAAAAATATATAAACCATTTTAAAAAATGTAGGCACATTTAATTAAATATTACAGTAGATAAAGAATAAAGAATAAAAAAAACTTTTGCATCCCCCAAAAGCATCACACACACACCACACCCCATATTGTGATCCACTGGTTTGGTTGAAAGTTGGTTGTGTGGTTGCCAGCGACTCTTAAAATTACTCTCCTTCCCTAAAAGACAGGATGTGAAGAGTGTAATTTATCACCATGCGTGAGAAATATGATAGCGTAGTTGTCACCCGCGGAGACCGTTGTTTTATCAGTACTTCCTTCCTTTTTGGTTGGCAAGCTAAAGGGGTGTGAAAATGTCGGTTTTACATTAGATAGATTTTTGAGTTTAGCCTGCATAATTCAGTTGGTTAAGCTAGGCTTGCATTACAATATATAAGGGACAAATTGGCAATGTTATAACAATCTTCTTTTGATGTTATGACAAAGCAAAAAAAAGTGCCTTTAAAGCAATGTTTGTAGTGTAGTGTCAAAGCTTTCATTGGGAAATATAGTAGTGCATACCCATAGGCCTGTAGCCTCTGGATATAAACATTTAATATTCTTTGCTGGGGTGGAAGTAACGAATTACAAATACTCTCATTACTGTTATTGAGTAGCATTTTTTGTGTACTATTTTTCAAAGTCTGTAATTTTACTTATACTCAAGTATAGTTTTCTATAGTATAGTATTGTACTTCACTACTGTTTGCTAGGGGTGGGGGAGACATAAACATAAACCAGATGTACTTGGTAAAGTGGAAATGTTATTTATTAAACAGAGAAGTCAGAACAGAAATTGGGCAAGTGGGTGCTGCGTAAACCAAAGAACAGATGTGACGGAGCGGCTCCGTCACTGAGTTTAGGCAGCGCACACACATACACCCACACTCGCTCGCACACACGTACACC
>JAOEHI010051534.1:0-18465 GCA_025447815.1 Percopsis transmontana | reverse complement strand
TGGCAATTTAATTAAATTTTGTTTTTTCCACCCATATTGGTGGTTTGGGATTTTGGCCCCCCCACCCCCCCCCCCCCCCCCCCCCCCAACCCAACCTCCCTCTCTTTTTCTCTCTCAGTGATGCGTGGTGTCATGTTTTCCACTTCTCTCCTCTCACAGGTTGTTCTCCCAGCTGAGCGGAAGCAGACTCCTCCTGGGATCCAGAAGCCAATTGCCTTGCTCACATCCATCTGAACGGCGGTCCAGGCAGGGCGAGGGAAACTTACGCGACCCTGTTGTGTAGCGAGTCAGCTGCCGTCGAGCGGCTGACACTTCCCCAAGTCCACCGGTGTGCGTGCGTGCGTGTGTGTGTGTGCAAACATGTTTATAGGTGCGACGGCCAATACTTAAAAGAAAGGAAAGATCCGATTAAGTCAGCAAAACCGACAGCCAAGTGCTGTGTTGGCGCTCACCCGTGACAGTTTGCAGTTTGCGTGCGTGTGCGTGTGTGAGAGGGGCTAGCATTCAACGGGCTATGAGTGGCTCTCAGAAGGGCAGCTGTGAGGAGCTGAGTTGAGCTACAGGAGCAGAACAGGAGGACGTGTGAGAGGAGAAAAGGAGCAGCCATGGGGCTCGGACAGTCAAGCAAAGCTCCTGTCACCGAAGACTCCCAGGAAGGTGAGTCACATTCGTAGATTTATAAAAATCATATTGTAATAGAGGATTTTATATTTCCATCGTTTTGTTCATTCATAAACTGTAACGTGGAGGGACACAGTAAGGGATTAAGGAAGTTAAACTTTTCAGATTGATGTGAATCCTTTATCTGAAAGGCTGCAGCATGCCTTTAATGGGGATGTGTTATTTTTATCCATTCATTTTCCGATAACAATATCAGTTATAGTTCCAGTTATCAGGATAATGTACTGAGGACTAGGTTTGGCTTTAATGTCGCAGCGTTGACTTGGCAAGGCTTTCAGCAACAGCGCCTTGATGTTGTGGGAATTTGGCTTTGTATGGAAAATGGTCAAGTTTGGATATAGAATAGAACATACAATTATTTTATAGACTTTGTAAGCTGTAGCTCTTTGACCATTTTTACGCAGAGAATTATTAAAAATCCTCTTTATATATTTGTTGTGACTGTGAAGTCCATTGGGATTTTGAAGTATATTAATGTGTATTGTTTTTTTCCCCTTAATAATTTAGTCTGTTTAATGGTCTAGATCAATATCAAAGGGTTGCTTTAATACATATTTTTTCTTTGTGACAGGAGATGTAAATGCATTGAATGCACTGAATTAATCACTTTTCAAATGTATTCACTTTGGCTGCCTTTCCAAGAGTTTAAAAGCCTATCATTCACTGACTTAACAATACATTTTTTCTCAATAAATATGTTTTAGCTTTTTTAATGTCAAAGCCTAAAATCCTGTGGTCTTCTAACAGCACATTTCTAGTTTTTGTGATTTTTTGAAAGTATATACAGTCCGCCAAGATAATAATTACATTATCTAGTAGCATGATCTTCTTTTTGGTTTGGTTTTCTCTTAAAGACAATTTGGTAGGTTTTCTAAAGATCAAGATGACCTATACTGCCCTGCACTAGCATACTGTATTATTCATGATACAATTATCCAGAATATAACAGATTACTTGTATTGTTATCTTAAAATTAAATGAGAAATAACAACAAGCATGTCTTACAATGACATGAGGACATGCACTTTTAGCATTGTAAATTCCTGTCATAGCAGTTAGCCATAGTCAGTTAGAGTGTGAGATCACCCTGATCAAATTCAAGGCCCCAGTTACCTTGATATAACTTTAGTTACAAAAGCTGGATGGGCAGATAGAGTTTCATTATTCTGGAGGTCAGTATAACCTGCCTGACATTTCATTTTTTGCTCGTGGAGGAGACCTTGTGAGGGATACAGTATGTGAAAGAAATATTTTTTTACAGAGAGAAAAGGAGAGTGGTGAGACAAGAAATGTACTGGCCAGCATACGTTATATACTGTAGCTCTGCAGGTTGGCATGGGAAGGCAGTATCTTTTGGGGTCAGAAGAGCACTCACTTTCAATAAGTTCTGTTTTGCTTGGTTAAATTATGTTTAGGCTCTAGAGTGATTCAGTTAAATTAAGTTAAAGTTCATATCGATTTTCTTTTGTTGGGTAAATAAAGCCCTAATTGTTCACCTTCACCTGCTCTCCAATTTTTTTTTGCTTGAGAGAGACATGAGACTGAGGGGTTCCATTTGAATAAGGTGGTGGAAAACCATTTAATGACAACAGTGTATATTAAGCAATTGTGACTGTCAGACACAGTTATTTAGAGGACTGTCACCACTGTATGGAGGCTACTTTATAATGTAATAACTGAAATGGGCCAAATTCTGTTAATATCTTACATACTGCAGATATGGATATGGATAAAAAAATCTTTTGTGATTACATTGGCGAGCTAAGTAGACAAGACAGCCTCAGTTTCCACAAGTCACGGTTCCACAGTTGCTAACAGAATGCAAACGATGCCTCCAGCTGGGATGAGTGTCCCCAGTAGCAATGTTTGTTGGAATTTGACAAGGTGAAACCTACTTTCTATGTATATTGAGTGCACTGGTGACCAGCTCCCTCACATACTCCAGGATTCCTTATCCATCCATATTCTATGAATAAGTATTGCATCTCCTAAAACAGTAGTTTTGTGTGGGACCTCACAATGGTTCAGGGGATCGTATTAGAAGTAATTTATTTTATTTTATCTAATAATATTTTATTTTTTTATCTTTAATAAAATCTGCATGCATTTTTAATGGTGTAATGCTCCACTGTATTACACTGGTTTTTGAGGGTCATGACTCAAAAGGTTCGAAAGACACTATGCTAAAATAACAACTATCATTGCATTTGTTATTGGTAAGTAGCAGTACGATCACCATCCATCTACAGTGCTTCAACCAGCATCGTACACGTGAGTTGAGATACATTCGAACCCAATAGAGGTTGAAGAATCAACCAAACAATATTCAGTCCATTAAATACAGCATTCAAATGTTATACAGTATTTGATCCCCCTTTGAAAATCTAAACTTACTAAAGTTTGAAATCACTTTAACAACAAGCGGTATTCAGATTGGAGCCGATTTTGAATTAGGTGCGTGAGTGGTTTTTTGTCCACAGAGAATTGTGAGTTCCAGGTGTGCCAGCTGGTCTGTTTTCACCTTCCTGTAACCAGGACGTACTTGTTAATAGACAGTGCTCCTGTACACTGCTTGTGATGCCTTATTCATGCCGTATCCTTGCACATAAGGACCCCTGGGTTTTGTTTCAGTTGTCACAGCAACAGAATGAATGCAGATTTGTGACTGAGGTGATGAAAGGAGAGGTAGAGAGTAGGTCAGAGGCGCAGGCAGTCAAACATATAGGGCGGAAATCTGACTTGAGTTGAATGAAGATACGAAAGCGTCCGTCGAAATTAATTAGCAACTGTCAGTCGGATTTAAAGTGACAAGCAGACGCGTTCCTCAGACTATTTATTTCCTCGGTCAATTTAGCCCATGGAAAACGCTGTCAATATGTCATTTCAATTGATATGGGCATTTGAAAGCGTTACACGCACCGCTACCCGTGTGCCATTCATTTCACATTGCACATTAAACCAACATAACACTTGTGCTGCGTGCCGGAATTACGCCGCTTCTTCCAAAATATCGCATTTAATCATTCCAACTGTCTCACTTGTAATGTCTCTGTATCTCCACCTCTCTCGCTCGCTCTCTTTCTCTTGCTCTCTCTGTCCTTGTGTCTCTAACTCCCTCTACCCTCCCAGAACACATCACCACGCCCATCATGGGTGACCACAGCTGGAATACGATCATAATATTCTGTAGCGATAACATGTATGTGCATACACGTATATCTGTTTCATTTTTTTTGTAAGTGTGTGTGTGTTTCAATGCATGACTCATATGGTCCCTATCATAGGTCGCGTAAACACACCTACACACACACACACAGTGAGAAAGGGTGAAGTACTGAAGTAGCAAGGATCCGTGACCATCTGACAGCATAACAATAACTGTCAGATTCAATAGATCTACTGGCTCACAGCAGTGTGTGTGTTTGTGTGTGTGTGTGCGCATGCGTGCGTGTGTGTGTGTGTGTGTGTGTGTGTGTGTGCGCGTGCGGTCAGATGAGAACGTAGAGTGGGCAGCAGCTGTTAACCGCCTTGGGGATACCTCTGTGATGGAAAGCTGATGGTCCTGGTTGCCGTGGCAGCAAAAAACAAACTAGACCCCATTTGGTTCCATTTGAAGAGTACTGCGCTGTTAGACAGGGTAGAGAGATAGGGAATTGACCTTATGTGTCTCAGAACCGCTGACAGTTGGATAATACTACGCCTTTTATTTCATAGAGAAATAGTCAACACGTCTTTTAAAGGATGTCTTTTTTCTTAAAGTGATGGCCCACCACTGGCACATTATGGAAATGGTCTTTATATTCGAACAATATTTCAAACCTTCCATCTAGGTGTTCGACCACTTCTGGCTGCTTATTGCAGTATTGGTATTAAAATGAGCTGAATGTGAACCCGTCAGTAAAACACACCGACCTCTCTTTCCACTGCAGTGAATAAAAAGCTTTAGTTTATATTTTAAATGTGAGAAAGCATCAATTGGTTCCAATTGAATTGTCTATTGTCCTTACAGATTTAATTTTCTAATCCATATTCCCACTCCATTGGAAAAAAAATGTTACATTTGTATTCCATGAAAGTCTCTCCTCTTTCTCTTTTTCTGTGCCTGCAGTCAATTTTGACCACTTCCAAATACTGAGGGCCATTGGAAAAGGGAGCTTTGGGAAAGTAAGTGCTTCAATTTTCTGTCAGAAAGAACAATCTCCCTAAATCCATTTTAAAAGCAGGTCTGTAGAGTCAGGTCTTACTCTAATGGCTTTTCATAAAAGAGGAATTCTAAATACCTTTCAGCTTTGTGGCTTGCAAACACAACCTCAAACACACAGAAACACACAGTACCACAACCTGTTACACACACAGCACCCTTACTGCTGAACGTTTAGCTCACCAACAGCAGATAAGCATTCTAATCACAGTAGATGGCAGGCTGTTCAATAGAAGAACAGATGCGATCAGGGTTTCAGTTGCTTAACTGTGCCAGACGTCAACAGAATGTTCTTTTAGATAGCATCACAGGCTTATTGACAGTTAACGCACAATCAAGCACACTTACATACTGTATGCATGTAGGTTATTAGCTATGAGCATTGCTTATATTCTGATTTCAAATGGTAATCTCATTCCTTTAAATAGTATTCCTTTATAGAGCAGACTATAAAACAGACTTGCTTCATCAATGTCCCATTGCAAAAAAAAGACCTTCAGTAGCTGCATATAATATCTATATACTTTATCTTGTATGTGTTTTGTTGTTGATTTTCGATACATCTGCTACAGTGTAGCAACTTTCACCAAGTCAAATCCCTTGTATGTGTAGATGTACTTTGTGAAATAAATCTGATTCCATTTACAATATGTGTGCTGTTGTAATAATAATAACAAGTAGGCCTAACATAAGTTAAATACAATTGTATGTAGTTATTTTTAGAGCTTTACATTCAATTGTTATGTTCCCTATACGCTTCAATAAGGTCGGAATTGCAATAGAAGCGCTTCTCACAAGAAAAAACACAAGCATCGGCATTTAGGTGCATTAAGTGAAGACTTTATTAAGGATTGTTATGAAGTGAAACAATTTGGTCATTTCGCTTTTTCTTGTTGCTGCAGTTGTTGCGGTAACCAACAATCCATTTCTGTAGAATATTATCAAGATAACATTTTGCAAGAGAGTAACTTTTAAGCCTTGAAAGTTTGAAGTTTGAGAGGGGATATAATACAGAACTGAACAACAGTTGAGTCATCATTCATTCAAATGCAAATTTCAATTATGTCAGTTGGCACACACACCCCTTAGCATAATTTTTCCATTCATATATCCGGTAGGAGTATCATGATACAGATTACACGATATGTAACATGTTACACAGCACGATTACAGGCTTTTATTCCGGCGTTGTTTAGTTCTGACAGTTAGCATTATGCTTATTGTGACTCGGAAATTTACAAAAGTGGTTTTATACAAAAATGTCAAGCCAGATTTATTAAAAGTTATACAAAGAGCATATCTGGGCGATTGCCATTAATTCCCTATATGGAACGCTCCACTGGAGATTAGAATTCTATTCTATTCCTTTATACCGAGCCAACACAAGTACAAAGTGTTTAAATGGATTAGATCACACTAAAGGCTGAATGTAACTGTTTGTGTTTTCTACCAGGTCTGCATTGTACAGAAGAAGGACACAAAGAAAATGTATGCCATGAAATATATGAACAAACTCAAATGTGTAGAGAGGAATGAAGTGAGGAATGTCTTCAAAGAGCTACAGATTATGCAAAACCTTGAACATCCTTTTCTTGTCAACTTCTGGTAAGTCAATGCATGTGTGTGTCTTTGTGTATTTTCTTTTTTCTTTTTGAAAACTATTGTTTGTACTGATATTTTTATTTAATTTTGCAAGGTAACAAGTGAAGTGCAAAAGCAAAAGCACCTCTACATTACTCTTTATTATGTCCAAATATCCTGGTATGATTTACATACATGTGGGGCCACAAGGTGACTCTCCCAAATTAACTGAATGAATTAACTGGTGAATTTGAGTCCCGTCAATGGAATTTGAAAGCATTATCTGGTGTTTTGTGCTCGTTATATAGTAGGTAATTATATTGATCGACATCGAGTTCTGTTGTTAGGTACATTTACATCTCCTAATTGTGACAATCCAGTCTTTATATAGTAAGTGTGAAAACTTAGCCTGTCCTTCAATTCCATGGGAGAGTACTGTAGTCATTCAGCAGTCCTAATAGTCTGGATAGTACAACAGTATTGCTAGGAACAGCATGGGGACATGTAGACATGGAATTTTTTAAGATCCCTTGAGTAAAATGGTGCACAAAAAAATTACAAAGCTACACCATTGTACCCATGGCAAATGAAGTGTTAACTTGATCCTGAGTTGATCTTTTTCAATTACCAATCACTGGCGCTTGTTAAAGGAACCACTGATTTATGTACAGTACATGTTTTTTCTGTGGTATTGCTTTCTGTTAAGAAAAATAGTGGAGCCATACTTTCAGCCTCTGCTTCTGCTGAAGCAACTGAAAAATCTCATTCTGTTGTTGAAATCTAATCTTTAACCTTTCTTTACTCAGTCTATACAGGTACAAGTATCACTATAAAAGACTATTAACGACTACAGAATAAAAGTATGTAATTTTAACACAGGAGGTAACGGTAAACAGAACGTGATATTTTTTAAAGAAATTAAGTTGTTGAAATGCAAAGGCAAAATGTAAGCACATCGACTGTAAGTCTGCGTGAAATAAGTTTTCAGTGTCAACACATAGAGTTGAGTTTCTCTGGCTATCAGCTTCAGACGTTTCAACTTACAATACTCAGAAATGGAGTCCTGCTCTGAACCTGAAAGCGTATCATCATACAAACTAAACACATTTATGAGAATATATGTTCTTATTTGTCTGTTAGTTTACTAGAACTGTGCCATGAGTTTCATCGCCTCCTTAAACTGCTAAAAAGAAAATGAGGTTTTTGTGCCGATCTGTGTTAGGATTGTATCTGTCTAAAATGCCAAAATAGGTGTATTTTCTTAAGGGTGTACAGTATACAGTATATTCATAAAGGCCATTCAAATTGTGAAGGCTAATCTAAAGATTAGTCACCAGTTCCCATCAACCAAATTATCACAATTTGCAGGACAAAGCATTGTGAGAGGAAGTACTCATACTTTTGCGATGCTTGATAAGTGGTCAAGTCTTTCCATCTTCAAGGCATAACCAATCCTATGCTGCAATATATAATAATATCTCAAAGACGGTGGGACGGGCAGGTTTAGTCAAAGGAAGATGAATCAGTGTGTTCCTACGGTTACTCCCGGCATGCTCCGCGGGAGTAACATGACTGCAGTTAGATCTTGAACAATTGGATTAGATCATTTGCCTAATGTGACATAGAAGCTCTCCAGGTGTTTTCCTCTTAATAAACCCCCTCCACACGCGTCCCGATCTTCGGCTTCCGTTCCCTAATTCCTTCCTGTTATCTCTGTGTACATCTCTCCCCGATATCCCTTTCTCAGCCCCGTTTATATTAGAAAACGCTCCATTATCCCACACAGATACTGACGTCAGAGAACGCACCTGTGACTGAATAAACATGAGTTGGAGTGTGACAAAGCATAAATCTCCCAGAGTGCAACAGACTCAGAACAGTGGATAGGACGCAGAAGAGGAAATATGAGGAGATGAGAGGAGCAAAGTAGTGTTGACGAGGAGAAGAGAAGACAGGAGAAACAGGGCCGGTGTGATTGTGTGTTTGAGTTTCACAATAAATCCCCCCTCCCCCCTGAAAAGAAAAGAAAACAAACACCCTTAAGTTGATGCTTTTGGCAGCGTTGTAGCTCCCTCCATCCTCTGCACGGGGAGATACCCCCCTAGAGATATGCTTCGTCAGCTCTCTCTCTCTATCTGTCTCTCACTCTCTCTCTCTCTCTCTCTCTCTCTCTCTCTCTCTTTCTCTCGCTCGCTCGCTCACTCTCTTGGCGCAGGTTGACTGTCCTGGCAAAGTGTTCAAGGTCACACACGGGGAGAGAATACACGCAGGCACAGACTGACACAAAAACTGTTCCTCCCTTTTCTACAACATCAGGCAGTTAAGACAGTATTATTGACCATCTGCTAGCTCTGCGTATCAGACTTACCAGTAATGTGCACTCTCCTGCAACATTTTATGATATAAAACATAACAACTGCACGGTATAGCTGAACAACTAAAACATTTTTTTTCTTTTCTTGCTTTTCTAGTCTAAACCGGAACTGCATTTCCTTTCCAATTAATTTTCATTGTCTGTTATTACAACACTGATGATATCATTTATGGGGTTTTACATTGTGACGCATGCATACTAGCATACAGTATAGCATTCAGTATTTCACATCGTAATTAGTTCCTTCTACTAGCTTTACAGTTTTAGCGTAATGCTGAGGCATCTGTCTGGAATTAAGTGTCAGGCTTAACCACAGCAGTGCTGCGGGCAGGCTATAGCCAAACCCGTGAAGCTCATTGACGTACCAGCGCTGGCTTGTTCAGCACGTTGGGCCTGCACGCGTTGTGCCGAGTGCCAGTCTGTAAGGGGAGCCCTCGGTGCCACTGCTGTGCACACAAGAGAGAGAAAGAGAGAGAGAGAGTGAGAGAGAGAGAGAGAAAGAGAGAGAGAGAGAGAGAGAGAGAGAGAGAGAGGTGTCAAAATTGCAGCCCACATAGTCTTTCAAAATTCGACAAACATTCAGTGGGTTTGAGTCTAAACGTCTGTCTGTTAGGGATGGCTGTTTCTTCTTTTACATATGTTATTAAACATATAAGAATTATTGAGAACTAATGGGACAAAAAACACCAACAACATTAGATTATTTTTTTGCTTTTTATAGAGAACACTATGTTTCTGAGGTATGCTAGGCCATAAAGAAATATTTCAATGTCTAAGAACCAAAGTTTCATTATCAGTATTCAGTATGTTCCCTGGATGTTGTCCTGGGGACAACATCTATTCTTTTCAACAGAATAGTATGCTGTTATGCAATATTTAATGCACTAGTTATGTGAGTTTTATTTAACAATGGGAGAGCCCTGAAGAAGTACTAGAAAGCGTATGAACACAATGTATTTCAGTCTAGGACACACCACAAAATCTATTCCCTGCACAGCTATTGTTGTGATGAAACACGCTCTTGAAAATAACATTTTTGTGTCTCGCAAAGGAATAATGGGTGATTTCAAATAAAGCTATATGAGACATTGTGTGTGATTCAAATCCTTATCTTGCTTTAGGCTGTTCCTTTTGCGTTCACGTTATATTACGCAATTGTGTGATCATTTCAATGGGGAGCCTGTATTGTTTGTTCTCAGATGTGACCCAGTTCTCTCTTCATTACGTTCAATTCATGCCGACAAAACAGTAAGAGAATAATATCTCAACTTCTACTCTGCCTAGCTCTATTATACTATATAGAGGTTGTATAAGGTAAGGCAGACCGAGAAATAAGGGAGGGGGGGGATAAAGGAAGATTGGATTGAAGGAGGTTGTCAGGACAGAAATAAGTAGACTGTGGTTCGTTGTGGTTCTGTCTATAAGCATGCGGTAATGATTGTCTATGCGTAACTGTATATGTTCTGTGTGGTGTCCTGTGGTGCTTCTGCATGTGTATATGTGTGTCTGGTTGCGTGTTGTTTGCGTTTGTGTGTGTCTCCTTGGGTGTGTGTAGTTCAGAAGCTGAGAAAGCGTTAGGCACTGCCCGGTGGAGCTGTCAATTAACGGGTGCTGTAGGAGGATTGGGGTGAAAGGACTGTTTGTGTGTGTGCGTGTGCGCGTGTGTGTGAATGTTGGGGGGATTTGATGTTGGTGACCACATCAAATCATCAAATAATAGGGTGCCAAAACTGCTCAGCAGGGGAAAACTTTGCTCAGCTACCTGAGTGCACATTTCTGTGTGTGTGTGTGTGTGTGTGTGTGTGTGTGTATGTGTGTGTGAGGTGTGAGTGTGTAGATCATTTTAGCTGACTAATTGCAATACATTGCAGCGAACAACAAACCGTAGATTAGTTATTAAGGAGCATGTTTTCTGCACCAAAGATTGGTGCAGAAAACTCCTTGACACAGATTGCTGGTGCTAGGCAAAATGAACAGCATTCATTATGCTATTGCCTTTCAGAGACTTGGCCATCACTTTTAAAAGAGGTAGGCATGTACATTATCTTTGAGCACTGCAAGGGTTGTACAACATTGCACATAACATATTTAGACTTTTTTCTTTTTACATTTGACAGTTTATTTTTTATAATTTAAAGATATTCCAATAATTTTGTGTAAAAGCAGAAACCATTGCTTTGAAGGCTTATTTTGAAGGGTGTCAGAAATACTGTTCCCACTTACAGTACGAAATTTAAAATCTCTTACAAACTTTTATGCGTCACAACATTGTCATTACCTTTTAGCAGTGGTGGTTTCTAAGGAGAGACATTACTGGCCTGGGGTGTTTCTGCCTCTAAAAGCTCCTTGCAATATGCCTGTGAATGTCTATCTCCAGTGGAGCAGAGAAAGCAAGACAGAGAGAAAACCCCCTAGAATTGAAAAATTATTATTTTATGTTAAATTATTTTTATTTTAAGCAGTTAAAATTGTATATGTGTTTTAAATTGTGTTTATGGTTGTTTATATATTATGCTATGAACATCATTATGGGGGTTGTGGCCCCAAAAACACTGGCAGATGGACAGAAAGGTAGGAAAGAAAGCAAGCTAGTGTAGATAGAGACACAGTTATTGTAGAAACATTTAGACATTTAGTTTTTTAGTCTGGCTGAATTTTCTCCTTTCTGTTCTACAAAGGGCTTAGGTCATCCAGTGGAGAGCTAACAATGATTCTGGAATCTTGGAAGAATCAAATAATTGTCATGCATGTATAAACTTGAACAGAAAATAGATATATTGAAAGAATGTATAGTGAATGTATAAAAGATATCTTAAAGTACACCAATCAAACATCTCTATTCTGTAAATATATTTAGAGTATGTCACGTTGGATGAAAGTGCCTGCTGACAGAGCAGATGTAAAAATGAAAAACAGTATGTACAGTATGTTTCTTGAGGTGATTTGGAGACATACTTATGAACCTATGGGTATCAAGCAATAGTGTTAAAATACATTTTGTGCAGAAGATATTACAAAAGATAGAAAATCCAGCAAGAGCTTTTAATTCATACATTATAATATTCACACATTTAAATTTTCAGAAATTGGATTAAAGCTCCACAAGGAGCTTTGATCCAGCTATAGCATTTCCCATGAGCCCTATTGACGTATGAGGAGTGTTTTCTTATCGAAGAGAATAGTATAGACATGCAGCGGTTGTTCAGTTGGAACATCAGCTGTTTGGCTAACTTTTTTGTCTCTATGCCATGAACACGGACACAGGAAATAGTGTAAAATACTAATTATTTCAAGTTTGAAGCACACCAGATGCATAATGATGTATAAAATTGCCCAAGAGTAACATTAGATCCCTATAGTGAACTGTTTAGCTGAGGTAGCAGTAATACCACCTCATTTATAATTGAGAGCATACATAGAGATATTTTCTATTCTTACTATTATTAGTGTTAGCAGTAGTATTAGGCTAGTCACAGTAATAGTAGTAGTAGCCTATTACTATATTATAATCAGTTTTGTAAAACAGGTCTCAAATTTGGTCTTACTTTATCCAGCTGCAAACTCGTTATGTTTTATTTATATGGTTTTATTTATATGTTTTATTTATATTGGTATCATACAGTCTGTAATTTCTTCTTCAGACTTAATAGAATATACTGGCAGGAGGATGTTTGTGACACTAATCCATATTCAAACATCTTCTAAATACTGTCAGATGTCCGAGAGAGGAGGACAACAGTGTTGGAAGTAGCAACTTTGTTAGCAAAGAGTATAATCACCCTGGGGGAGCAAGAATTATCATGAACCTTCTTGGGCTTTTTGTACGAAGCTTCATTAAGTATTCAGTATACTGTATAATTTGTGGGTATTTAATGTACAGCCAATGGGACAGATAGGCAAACAAGAAAACCTAAAGGGACAGTTTTCTGCAAGATTATTGGGAACTAGCTCCATAGAGAACTTCACATTGACTAATGTATTCCGGCACAGAATGACAAGCTCTCGTAGATAGATAGATGGTGGATGAAATGAATATTGGCCTTTTATGACTATATTAAGAGAAATAGCTTAAATAAATCTCTGTGAACAGGGTGTGGGGTGGGGGAGTAAAACTACCACAGGGAATGCGCAATTAATTCGTGCTGTGTGTTGCTGTTTTTTTTTTTTTTTTTTTTCACTTGACAGCAGCCTCCTGTTTTTTTAACTACCTCTAAGTCTGCTGAATTAGTATGAGAATTTAATGGGTGATTGGGGAGAGAGTGTGTGCTAGAATATTTGTGTGTGCGAAATCTGATGGACTTCCAAGACACAGTGTAATGGCCCCCTCTTGACTAACTAACTTTTCCTACTTTTTGCCTGATTTTTTTTCCTTGAGGCTCAACATCCATGTAGCAGTTGGTTTACAGCAAATGGTTCATGATATTCTGACACAGCAGGAATTAAATGTCCTCCTGTGTATAGAACTGCTTATTCTATGCCTCGATCAAGGTAATGTTGGCTGAACCAGGCGCGATGACATCGCAAATTTCTACTTTTGCGAAATGTTCGGCGTAGCTGCGCGGTTTTAAGTGCCTTGCACCAGAGCGGCAAAAGCCCAGCTACAATCGTTGCTTTGCCTAGGCTCTGCTCGCGGAATTGTGCTCATCGTGTTATGTAGTCATACACAGTGTTTAAGCCTTATGGTTTACATGACAGCTCTGCCTGCGGAGTGCTGCTGATTGTTAAGATGACATTAGCATTAGAGATAATGGCCAACCTTAAATGAAAAATCATACTATTGTCTTCGATATTTCTGTAATCATACCATTATACTTGATGGCTGTATTTTTTTGTTTGATTTATTCCTTAGTTTGTTTTTCCGTTTCATTGAGATTTATGTTTTTCTTTGAGCATTTTGAGGCCACTGAGGCTGTGTACTTCTGTGTGCATGAATCCACATACAGTACTGTATGTGGATTAATTATATTTCACAGCAGGTAACCAAGCATTATTTAACTGTTCTCTGACAAAACCGCCAGTTTATCATCTTCAAGTTAGGTCTGTCTCTCTTTATATTTTCTTCAGTACCTCACTCAGTTATCTATCTATATATCACTGCGCAACTGACAACCGCTGTAGCGCTGACAGCACTGTCTGTCAGATATTCAGCCACTATGTCTGAAAGGCTACCCACAGACACCCCAGATTTTGAGTTGGAGGCGCTTAAGTCCTTCACACATTCCTGCATACTCTCACATATTATAACCCAAGTTAATGCCTTGTAGATCCCACACTCCCAGCAAAGGGACAGAATGCGGAAGTATATACGCATACGCATATGCACGTACATACACAGGGATCTGTGCATGGTCATTTCCGCCTTCTGTGTTAAGTCAGTGTGTGTGTGTGTGGGTGTGTGTGTGTGTGTGTGCGTGCGTGCATTTATGGCACTAAAGTCTTACCATGCGCTGAAGCTGCAGGCAGTGATCTGTCAAGTGGTCTCAGCATCATCTAAGCCCCCCCAGCAGACAGACTGGAGTCAGCTCAATCAATCCCTGCACTCTTCCTGTGCAGAAAAGCCCCTCCAGCTAATCGGAGAAGGGTCTTCAGAACTTCAACGTCTGCACAAAACTATGCTGCTAAGCATGGAGTGTTAGCCAACTAGATGGTACTCATTCACGGAGAAAATTTTGAACAAGCAAAGCTTGTGTAAATCCATTGATAAACCTCTTTTGTATGGTATATTATCATAACACTGCATGTTGGAATTGTTCCGGCCAAGCTCCAGTGAAACCAACAGCAATAACATTTTCGGTTGCAAGCGTCTGTACTGGATAGCACAGTGAAAGGAAATACACTGGCATGCAGGAAGTGATGTAGTTTCTGGATTAGGAAAAAACAATACAAAATATGAAATTTTTTAAAAACATTCAGTTGAATTCTCTTACCCTATGCAGCTTATATACAATATACACATACATACATACATACGGTACATGTATACATACGCAGTTTATATATATATATAGTATAGTTACAACACAAACTGGGAACTTCAAAAGGCTAGTGACATAAAATTCCCTATCTTTATTAAAGATCTGAAGTTGCAGATGTGAGTGCTTGCCTGCAGCTTGTTTTTCATAGTTCAGAGAGCAACGCTTAAGGTAAGGAAGCGACTGCTTGGCTCGCATGAACTATTTATTTTGTGTATATCTTTGTACAAAGAAGTTTTTCGCTGTAGAAAGACTAATTAGCTCAAGGTTGAGAACACACGGCCCCAGTGGGACACCCAGCATGTAAAATCAATGGCGATTTGTGCTGCAGCTTCTCAAATGGGAGGGCAACAACCTGCATGTTGATGTAGGCTGGCTGTTGGATTGATGAACTAATAGAAGGATAGCTGTAAATAGCTGTAAAAATGCTGTTTACCTATAACCGCCTTCACACGTCATGAGTCTTATGTGCACACACACCCACTTACATAAATACAGGCTGACAACCTTGATGCAGAATATTGACCTGTTGTTTAATCAAATTATAATGTCCTACCTTTTTATTTTCTCTCTCTCTCTCAAACACATACACACAGGCACACGAGGTGTGGGAACGTTGCCATGAAAATCAAACAGTCCCACATTTTAAATTGCACAGTGATGTGGAGTATATTTCTCTGAAGGGCTAATGGGCTGCTTTAATAAAATGATGAATAAAATAGTTTTGTTCTGTATTGCGCTTGTAGAATATAGAGAGAATCAGAACAGGGGCGAATCGATTGTAGAAGCCAGCACAGTGATATAAATCCACTAGATGCAGAACCTTGCCTATAATATTAATCTATATTGACCCAACGTTCCTTTATTTAACAATATTGATTTTACAGTATACAGTACATGGCAGTATATGTGCTATACTCTATGCAAAAAGAAGTAGAAGTAAAGAGTAGAAGTAAAGTAGAAGTAAAAAATGTCTTTACTTCTTCTTTAAGAAGATCTAAAGACAACAATCAAATCTGTTAAATCGTATTTATACAAATAATTGATGGTGAGAAATTACATTTGTCTAATTTGTTTGTAAGCATGAAACAGTGATGAATATTGGCGAGATTTGCCATTGCAGATTATTTTTATATTCACATTTAAAAGGCATTTAGATTTTTTAAGTTCATGTCTTACATTGTTGAAATTATAAGATATCCGTAACAAGGAAACATTAGAATTAATGTGGAGTTGTAAAAAAAAAGAAAAACACAATGATGATTAATTTAATGGTTATTAAAAGTCTTAACTTAACTATTTTACATGCCTTGTTGCCATGACTCTGTTATGTTCAACTGAAATACAGAAACACATCTTATACTATATATTCAACTCCACCCAACAGTCCAGGCTGAATATACACCAAAAAGTGTTTTTACTGTTAAGTAGCTTCCTCTATTATCTGTCTTAGTACCCCAGCCACTTGTACCCCAACCACCATTACAGAACATTTCTAAGAATTAATTTCCGGCTATGGGTTCAAACAAGCATTATGTGTTCAAATCTACTGTGAGAGCGTTCAAAAGGGGTTATTCCTCTGGTAAGTACATCCACCCTCAGAGATGTTACCAGGATTTGTTGATCACTGGGCAAACTCAATTAACTCTTTCTACTTGCTACTTGATTGAGTTTGCCACATTGGGCCATGCTGTCGATTTATCTGAAGGAAACGTGAATTTTGTTATTGTCACTTTCAGCTGCCACTGTTGGATGAAAAATCCATTAACTTTGCTTCTTTTGAAAATCTAAAATGAGGTTTGAAAGGGGAACAGGGTGGTCTAGTGGTCTAGGTGTTGGACTCCCAGCCGTTGTGGGTTTGAGCCCCAGAGTTGGGGCCTACCTGTAAGCATCCTTGAGCAAGATGCCTAACCACTATCTGCTCCATGTGATAGAACCATGTAATTTTCTTTGGATAGCGTCTGCTAAATGACCTAATTGTAATTGAAAGGGTAATTATCCAGCTTAATATAGAACCATCAGTTTCAGTAAAAGCTGAAGCTGTTATAGGTTTGAAACTTCTGTAGTGACATCAGCTCCTTCTCTGTTCTCCGTATACTCATTTAACCTCTTCCGCAGGTACTCCTTCCAGGATGAAGAAGACATGTTCATGGTCGTAGATCTGCTCCTGGGAGGGGACCTTCGCTATCACCTCCAACAGAACGTCCACTTCTCAGAGAGCACAGTGAAGCTCTATGTCTGTGAACTGGCCCTGGCTCTTGGCTACCTCCGCAGTAAGCGCATCATACACAGGTAAGATGAGAGTTAACTGCTTCCCCTTCTACTCTCTAGATCAATCACAGTAAAAATGTGTTTTGCAGTTCAACTAAACTCCCAATGTAATGTAAGGACACCTTAAGTGGAAATTAAATCAAACACTAAAAAAATAGTACCGGCCAAGTTATTGTATTTTATCTAATTGATGAGCTAATTGATCGTAGGAAATGTACTGTAGGCTCTGGTTTAGCTCCCGGGAGGGGTCGCAAGCAATGAACCAGTTGAACCTACTGTTCATTTTTGTTGTTGTCATAATTCAAAAAAATTTTCAAATCTCAGTTCTAGTCTGAGTAGCCCAGTGTTTTCCATCAAGGTCAGATGGGCTCACTGGAGGTCACATCTGACACAACAGTTTACCCTTAGCTGACTTAGATGCTAATGAAATGCACTGGTTTCCTTCTGCCCAGATCTGTGGGGTGCCTAATTCAATCCGCAAAAATGCGCATGAAGTGCTTTTTAGACAGAAATATGTGCTGCTGCAGCAGAGCTGCAGACACAGTTGGCCAAGTTAAACATGGCTGCAGCCCAATGTTATTATTTGAAATGGTTCAATAATTGAAAAAGCTCCGGCTATCGTTATATCCTGGAGATGCCAGAAAATGTAGAGTGGACTGGGCTATAGTTTTTATTGTAAAATTAGACTCCAATTTAATTTAATGGTTATTAAAAGTCTTAACTTAACTCTTTTACATGCCTTGTTGCCATGACTTGTTATGTTCAACCTAAATACAGAAACACATCTTATACTGTATATTCAACTCTACCCAACAGTCCAGGCTGAATATACACCAAAAAGTTTTTTTACTGTTAAGTAGCTTCCTCTATTATCTGTCTTAGTACCCCAGCCACTTGTACCCCAACCACCATTACAGAACATTTCTAAGAATTAATTTCCGGCTATGGGTTCAAACAAGCATTATGTGTTCAAATCTACTGTGAGAGCGTTCAAAAGGGGTTATTCCTCTGGTAAGTACATCCACCCTCAGAGATGTTACCAGGATTTGTTGATCACTGGGCAAACTCAATTAACTCTTTCTACTTGCTACTTGATTGAGTTTGCCACATTGGGTCATGCTGTCGATTTATCTGAAGGAAACGTGAATTTTGTTATTGCATACACTGCATTGAAAGTGTATGCAACTCGATATTAGGTGATTCATAGCAATCGCCTAATATCTTTTTCATATTATTATTCTTGTTCCAATTTTTTATACTACATCTCTGTATACAGTTTTCAATGTATCACCTTCGTTCATAATACAAAATCTCATCTCATCTCATCTCATCGTCGTCCGCTTATCCGGAATCGGGTCGCGGGGGTAGCAGCTCCAGCAGAGGAC
>JAOEHI010051533.1:0-18465 GCA_025447815.1 Percopsis transmontana | reverse complement strand
TATATATATATATTTATTTTTTTTTTTTTTTTTTTTTTTATTCTCCAGCCCAGAGAAGAATAAACTTACATGGGAACATCACAAATCCCAGTGATTCAATCTACTGTCTGGGGACATCTACCTGTATAAGACAATTTGGCTTTAACGTGGTTGGGGCGGTAAACAGAGAAACAACTTCCAATCTAACAGCTAGTGAAAGCGGAGTTCAAAATAGGAGCGATAATGACTTTTAACAAAAGTTAGCTTCTTAGCAGCGACATGGCCGAGGGGTTTAATTCAATCACTTTTGTGCATAAAACACACTTAGAATAGAACCGAATCACTGTTTCCATGAAATCCATTTTAAAGCTACTAAACAAGGGGAGTTATTATGACCTAATAAATCTAAAGTGTTCGCTTTTTGCTACAGATTATGATTGAAATATTAAATAATGCTTCCATACTGCTTTTTTTCCTAGTTGCTAGTGGTTGCTAGATTTGTGTTTCACAATCACAATTAGGTAATTTAACAGACGCTTTTATCCAAAGTGACTTACGATTACATGAGGCTATTACATAGAGAAGTAGGGGTTGGGCATCTTGCTCAAGGAGGCTTACAGGTAGGCCAACTCTGGAGCTCGAACCCACAACCTACCGGCTGGGAGTCCAACACCCAGACCACTAGACTATCCTGCCCCCTTAAAATGAAAATGTACGGACTAGGGCGGGTTCTGTCGGGAAAGGCATCAACAAGTCAGTGCCAGATTTCACCACTCTGTTTAAGACAAATGTAAGAACAATGTAAGACCAATTTGAAACAGAATGTCCACAGACGTGTACTGTGAGAATAATCTAAACAGTGATAGTGTCTGTATGTAGAAATACAAACATGAGCCTTTATTTTAGCAGCTTTTTAACACTTGTGTGGAGTAGCAGGTGTGAGTGTATTTATGCGAGACATAGTATAGAGTCCATAACCAAGTAGGGGGGCCTTAGCAAACATCTGTGAAGTGCCTTTGTTGAGGCCAAATCTTCTCCAACTCCGTGAGCAGTCCATCCCTACTGTGGCCTTTTAAGCAATTTCAATGACATTATTTTATTAGCATTTGCCCATAGCCACAGACCTGCTGCTAAATAATTTTTTTAATACGCACAATAACTGGTGAACAGCTAAAGAGCCAGGGATTTTGCAAGAGCTTTGTTCAAACATCAACATGCAAGTATGGAACTTGGGGGGGGGGGGTCATATAACAATGACTCCCTCTATTCTCTGTTCTTTATCTAGATGTCATTAGGATAGTAATTTGAATACATATAATTGAGCTTATGTCTAAGCACTGCAGAAAGACTCGTGGAAATATCTGTCTCTTGCTAGCTGTCCTCTGCTGCCTTGCTCATTTAAGTTAACCTACAACTCTTTCTCTCTCACTTACCTTGCTTCTATTGGTTGCCCTCTATCTCGATGAGAGAACACATGTGCAGACAAAACACAACTACAGGCATATATGTGTGTGGGTGGGTGTTTACTCTCTCTCAGATTCTAGCGCTATTTGCATTAGTTGCTAAACGATTCTTTGCCTGGTGCCATACTGCCTGGCTATATGCCCCGCAGCCTGTGGCATCAGAGGGGCTTTCAGCCGTGCTAATGAGGATTAGCATGTTTGTGTTGTTTATATGTGTGTTACCCTAATCCTTTTAGTAAAATCCGTTTCGCAGGAAGCAGGGGTAATTTTTACATGGCACACGTTTCTTGGGATCGAATGTTGGTGTGGTGGACACCATGCATTCAGTAGTGTTTCTACATGTTCATGTGTTGTTTTGCGATAACAATCTGCTCCTAATAATCATTTAACACCTGTGTTGAAAATCTGTTCATGAGGAACAGCCCAGTGTTGCCAACTTAGCGACTTTGTCACTATGATTAGAGAGTTTTCAGACCCCTCTAGCGACTCTTTTTCAACAAAGCGACTAGCGACAAATCTAGCGACTTTTTCTAGTGTTATTGGAGACTTTGGAGACTGACGTGAAAGCACACATAGTTCTTACTCTTCTCAACGAGCAGCGGGTACGGCCAGTTACGTGGGCCCCTCCCCTGTCCCAAAGCACTCACAGGCAGACCCCCAGTCCTCGCGCAGTAGTCCCTCCCCGCTTGACGCTGCTCGCCACTGTTGTAGTGAGCTAGGTGATCTCTCCCTAACTGCAACCGAAGCAGCCACTAATGCGAGATTATGTTATCAATAGGCAAATAAGCGCATGACATCATCTGGCGACTTTTAGCGACTTTTGGAGCTAGTGCTAGCGACTTTTATTGGAAAAGAGTTGGCAACACTGGAACAGCCTAGTAGTTTAGATATTTGGGGTTGATCCCTGGCAATATCTGTCAACGTTTCGTGAGCAAGATTCTTGACGCTTACCTGCTTCTTAATACTTACCTACAACAGCTCGATATCATAGCTTTTATTAAAGTCAACAAAAAGGTTGACTTTTGGGAGATTGTGTGGCATAAAAGATTAATGCAATGTCTTGAAGAAGGGGTCATTATTTGGGGGTGCACATGTAGAAATCTGCCAGGCCTACACTTGTGATCCTGCTTAAGGGTTTGCAGTCCAAGGAAGCCACCCCATTTCTGGGGCTCTGTCTGTGACATTGGCTAAGCCTGGCTGGCTGTCGGAGAAAGGTGCCAGGCCTGGGCTTTGGGCCCTATTGGTGTCAAGACCCTCTTGGGAGTTCTCCCACTCCCACTACACACCCTTCTCCTTCCCCTCTCTCTTTTACAGTCCCCATAGGCCCATCAAAGGCTGATTTTCCATGCCGGCGGGCCAGCCAGGGAGGCTCGCAGCCAGGGACAGGTGGGAGACGGGGGTGGCGAGGCGTGGGTGTGCCAGCATCTGAGCCCAGTGTGAGCACTGGGCTTAGGCCAGTAAGTGAACTGAAAATAGTCCTGACCTGCCTTTGAGTGCATGCGGGTAACAACACACATGCACCACGTGCATGCATCGGACAATGCAAAACAAAACAGCATTGGGCCATTAGAATTGCAGGCTGTTCTTTGCCGGTATGGCGTCAGTAAGTCAATAAAACGTTAAAAAAATCACAAGGCGACACACTTCACAAATCAGTTTAACCACATGCTATTCCCGTACCTGCAGTGGACATAACTCTATATGGATTTTATAGACATGTACTGTACACAATACACTGCCATAAAGTAGGGGCCGTGTCTGGGCAGACAAAGGCACATAACTTGAACTTACAACGCCGTGAATCTGAATCCGCCTCACGGCATCCCCTCTCTCTTATTTCTTTTTCATTTTAGAGTTTCGCTTAAAAAAGAAAGGTTTGTTACAAGGAAATATTGTGCATTCAAAATCCATCATTCAATATATGGACTGGCAGTTTCACAGAGACACTCCATGATTTGTGCCCGGAATTGCCCTTGGTTCAAACCAGTGTTACGAAAAACATTGTTTTGTAGCTCTTGTGAGCGTGAATGTTGAGCAGTCCTCTCTACCCCTCCCCCTACAGCCCCCTGACACTTTTGTGTTTCAAACATCAACAGTGAGCAAAGGAGGATATCTGAGATTCAGGGTGGACACTATAACGGAGTTGAGGAGTGTACCTTTACACACACTGGTGAAGGCCACACTGGTCAGTGAATCTATTATCCTCTAGTCCCTCTCTCTCCCTCTCTTCCTCTCTCTCTCTCTCTCTGGTCTTTTTTAGATTTTAAACTTCCCCTGCCACTGTCCCGTTTTACAGCGGCATAAATGAGCTCCCCCACAAAATCTATAGCGCGTCTTTAAAATGCAATAACTCTCGGCGGTGCCGTGACATTGACCCCCTCCTCCCGCAACCCCTCCCTGTCGCAGGGACAGTTCTGGTTCAGTGCTTGGGCTTCTCTTAACTTGCGACAAGCGCACACACGTGCGCGCACGCACACTCACACACACACGCGCGCGCGCACACACGCAACAAACACTCGCTGAGGCATACGCACACTCACGGCGGACCGCAGGTGCATCAATAGGAGCAGTTAAATTTCATCATTACACTTTTTCTCTCCCATGTTGGGGTCTTTTTTATAGGGAAGGGAAGGGGAGGGGGGGGGGGTTTATGGCCCGCTCTGAAGGTGCCACTCGGTTCCCAACGGCACACAGGAGAGAAATAGATGGAGGGAGAGGGAGCTACAGAAAAGAGAGCTGCTGAGGGAAGAGGAAAGCGATGGAGGCGGGAGGGGGGGCTGCAGATAGATAGATAGATATGTAGAAAGATAGAAAGAAAAGGCTTTGTGCGTGAGCGCACACAACACTGTCGGCCAGACCCTTACGAGCAAACAAGTGAGACTGTGGTACCGGGGGAGTGAGAAAAAGAGAAATGGCATGAGAGAGGAGAGAGCGAGAGACTCGGGGGTAAAAAGAAAAGAAACACTGTAGAGAGAGAGAGAGAGAGAGCAGGGACCATCAGTTGTCAGGCTGACTGCTGGCTGATATAAACAGCGCTGGATAAGGTGGATGATGAATGTGCTGGGGACACTCATCCATCCCACTGAAGGATTTGCGGCCGGGGAGTCGTGTACAGACACATCACAGAGAGAAAGGACTGTATGTGTACACCCGAGCGTGTGTGTGTGTGTGTGTGTGTGTGGTGGGCAGTGTTGTGTGTGTTTGAGGGAGGGGTGATGAACCCGTGATAGGAAGATGGAACAAGGGAGAAATACGCCTTCATGTCAAGCGCGTGTGTGTGTGTGTGTGTGTGTATCAGCGTGTCTGCACACGTGTGTGTCTCTGTGTGTATGCGTGCATGTCTGCGAGCATGTGTCTTTGTGCACATTTGTGTGTATTTACACACATGCATGTGAATACGCTTGTGTGAGTCCCCGTGTGCACATTTGACTCACATGCCTACCTAACACACTTTCTATATGAACAAAAAAAATGCTCTGACACAGGCTATATGACAGCCCAGTGGTGTCTCCGCCCCAGAAGATGTATGGCGATGGTTCTGTCCAACTCAGTACAGGCCCATTCATATCCCTCAGTGCTATCAGCTCTGTCCAACTGTGTTTTATAGCACCAAACAGTCCCCATAATGACACTAGGACTCTGAACAGCCTCTAGTAGATTGATTGGTAAACACGTACACTTGCCTGAGATACAATTGTACATCAATGTCCTGATTTTCAGGAGAGACCCAGGCAGAAGATATTATATCATTGGCAAACAAAGACAGAATGTTGATTTATATACAGTATATTCAGTTTATATACAGTGCTCCAAAAAATGAAGGGAGCACGTAACATCACAGTATAACACCAAGTCAATTAAACATCAGGGATATCAATCTGTCCAGTTAGGAAGCATAAGCGATTGTGAATCAATGTCACCTGTTTTGGTGCAAATGATAATGACAACAGCTGCACTGGAGAGGCAACAGCAAGACAACCCCCCAAAAGGGAATGGTTTTGCAGGTGGTGGCCACAGACAATTGCTCTCTCCTTATGCTTTCTGACTGATTATTTTCTAGTTTTGCTAGTGTCTTTGTCACTACTGGTAGCATGAGACGGTACCTGCAGCCCATTCAGGTTGCACAGGCAGTCCAGCTCCTCCAGGATGGCACATCCATAGGGGCAAATCCAAGCTTTGCTGTGTCTCCCAGTAGAGTCTTAAGAGCATGGAGGAGATACCAGGAGACGGAAAGGCATCAACCCAGCAGCAGGACCGGTATCTGCTCCTTTGTGCGAGGAGGAACAGGAGGAGCACTCCAGAGCCCTACATAATGACCTCCAGCAGGCTACTGGTGTGCATGTTTCTGACCAAACTGTGGGAAACAGACTCAATGAGGGTGGCATGAGGGCCTGACGTCCTCTAGTGGGACCTGTGCTCACAGCCCAGCACCGTGCAGCTCGATTGGCATTCGCTAGAGAACACCAGAATTTGCAGGTCCACCATTGGCGCCCCGTTCTCTTCACATATGAGAGCAGGTCCACACTGAGCACATGTGACAGACGTGAAAGAGTCTGTGGAAAACATTATGCTGCCTACAACATCATCCAGCATGACCGGTTTGGCTGTTGGTCAGTGATGGTCTGGGGAGGCATATCCATGGTGGGTCTCACAGGCCTACACATGAAAGCCACGTGTACCCTGACTGCTGTTAGGTACCGGGATGAAATCCTCAGGCTCATCGTCAGTTCAGTACAATTACAATTACAATTAGGTCATTTAGCAGATGCTAATCCACGACCTTCTGGCTGGGAGTCCAACACCTTGACCACTAGACTATCCTGCCCCACTGGGTGTAGCACCACAGACCATCCAGGAGCTCACTGATGCCCTGATTCAGGTCTGGGAGGAGATCCCCCAGCACACCATCCGCCGTCTCATCAGGAGCATGCCCCAGACATTGTCGGAGTGAATTCAATTGTTAAATTTCAGTGTTAGTTTGAATCCAGCCCAGAATTGGTTGGTGATTATGGTTTCATTTGACCGTCGTATGATTTCAGTGTTTAATTTTCAGTGTTTAATTTTATACACCAATGAGCCAAAAATGATGTACACCTGGGTGGTCATAATGGGCTAACATGAGCACTCTGACCGGTCTGCGGCTAAACAGCTCCATAGGCAGCAGGGGGCGATGCAATTTCCACATCCTCCCATAACCATCATTAAAATTTTCACCAACTTGCGAGGCACATTACTGTTTTGTCGGTTTGTGGCCCTCACAACTGTCTATTTCTCCCGCCTCCAACATGACTGCAAACAGTAATGTTTCCCAGACCTTGACATGCATATTTGGCTAATTAGTGTATATGTACTGTGTGTACATGTACAAAATGAATATGCAGTGTTAATAAATATGTTGAAATTAGAATGTATTGAATTAACAGTATTACACATTTGGGGTGATATTTCTTATCAATATATGTAAAAGTAATTATGTCTACTCAAATATGACATTTATCAGATGCTTAAGTATTAAGGGGCAGGTATGTGTTGGGCATTTGCTGGAAGTCAAAAACAGAATAGAATAGAATTCAAAAACATACAGTGCAGTTGCATCATGTCACCAGAGTGGCCGCCATATCCTAAGCACTTTTAGGTTCATAGAGAGCTACCCTCAACCTACCCTGTTTTCGTATCTATATCTATCAGTACAGAGGGAACACAGAGGGAGTGTTGTTGTCATTGTTGGGATATACTCAATCTAACCCTTCAACAGGCCTGTCGGCACACACAGTCCTACCTCACACCCAGGGCCTGTGCCAACGCCTTGTGCCAGCCTCAGCAGGCGTCACTCCTTGTCTTGCACCCCGTCATGCCCCGGGTCTTTGCAGACTCATCCATGTGCATATGCTCGTATGGCTCAACCACCAACGCCAATT
This sequence comes from Percopsis transmontana, assembly GCA_025447815.1. Lineage (NCBI taxonomy): Eukaryota > Metazoa > Chordata > Actinopteri > Percopsiformes > Percopsidae > Percopsis > Percopsis transmontana. The sequence goes on along the minus strand of JAOEHI010051533.1, from coordinate 11,105 downwards.
ATTTCGCCCCCTTCTGCCTCCGCACAGAGGCGAGGTCTCCGACTGCCGGGCGCCGACCACAACCACTCACCTTGTCCGAGCAGAGAAATGAGGGCTGTTAAATCTCCAACTCCGACGGCGAGGAGGGAGCTGGGACCACCACGCCAAACTAAATCTCCTCTTCATCTCATTTGCTTTCTTTTGCCTGTCTATCCTCTCCCCATGCACACACGCATGCACACACTCTGCCTTGCAAAATGGCTGCCTGCCAACAATTTGTCTGAAGAGAAAACAGATTTGAATGAATGGAAGACAAAAGAGTGAACAAAAGGCAGTAAAAAGCGCTAAACACAAAGAGACATCCACATGGTGGAGAAGAAACCCAGTCGAGTGTCTGCACGTATCCATGTGTGTGTGTGTGTGTGTGTGTGAGTCTATACTGTACAGTGGGCAGCAGTCCAAGACTAGAGGGTAATCCTTTACCACTGGGAATGTCGGGAACGAGTCAATCATGATGATGTATGCTCTATGCTGATGACATGTGTTTCTGTTGAAAGAATATCTTGGGTTTGCAGATGTTGCCAGACCTCTGCGTTGGCGCTATCAGTGTGCAGTTTATGATGATGGGCAGATACCCCCCCCCCTCAAATACTCACACACACGTGCATACATACACAGCCATGGAGGCGAGGCCAGATAAGCAGATTATTTGAAGGAGGCATTATTCGCTGTGTGAATGAAATAATTGGTTTTATTATTTAGCGAGAATCTTAGCAATGCTAAACGACACATTAGATAATGTTGGGTTCCCAAAGCGCACTGGACTTTTGTGTGCTGCACTTGCAGCATGGGCCGGTGTTTACGCTATGGTGTTTTCATTCTTCCATACATGGTCCTTATCTCGAATCACAGGGAGAAAGGCTGCCATTGAAACACAGCATTTGTTGTGGTTGTTTGTTTGTTTGAGTGTGTGTGTGCACGCACACGTATTCAGCGTATAAATGCATGTGTGCGTTTGTAAAGGAGTGCTATGAGCATGAGTGTATTTTCTCTGAAACACTAGTGGGCAGGCCTACAACTCTGTTTTGAAATAGATTAATGATACAGGTCGTGGAATCAATCTATTCAAATGAAACATGAAATTGACCAATGAGCAAAAAGTCAGGGTTGGTGGCAGAGATCTAGGCTCACCCACCTGCTTGACTTAGGTCATGACCAGATCACATAGAGAAGATATAGAACCTCAAACTTTAGGGTGGTTAGGCGGGTACATTTTTCCTTTTTAACACATACTGCATAATTATAGGGACACTCAATTTGTGTCCAGATTAGGCTACCCTTGTGGTTGTACCTAGCATTGTTGTTTTGGTTTAAGACTGACAGCACATGCCTCTTCCACATCTCAGTGATCAGTGGCTTGTACTCCTTCTTACTCCTCCCCCTACAAAGCCCCTTCTCTACCCCCCTCGCCGTTTCATAGACAGTTGTGTTTAAAACATAAATGATGAGCTGGGTGCTATAATGCAATCTGGACATGCACCTTTAAGGTCAAACTGAAATTAAATACTTTTTTGTTAAAAATTAATATTCACATGGTCTGTATTTGGCCAAAGTTGTGTACTTATTTTGTCAAGATAAGGTAGAATAAATGATTTTATTCGTTAAACATTACCAGACTTCTACTTTATTTCAGCGTGGGCAGGCTGGCACCCACAGTGTACTGTGCTGCTGTGCTAGTTTCCGTTTGACTTTAATTACATGTGTTGATGTAAAGCAAGATGATCACTGAGATTTTGTCTAGGTAATTTTAACCATGGGAAATACTTGTTTTGGTTGTAAAAGCAGCAATCTCAATTTTTTTTAATATTTTTACTGATTGAGATGATACAATAATATTCAACACAATATTCTTAAGTCTTTCCATTTATTATTACTTAATAATTAATTAAATAATTAATTTTAGTGTCTAGGTTTTGCATGCATTACACAGCAATGGTTGATTCACCAGAGAGGATAGGAGTATTTAGTATAGGCCTACGGTACAAAAATCCTTGAGACAGTTTAGTTTCGAAATTAGCATTTATGATCTACTTATTGTAGGTGTCACCTAAATTCAACAAAAAAGCAGTAAATTCTTTCTGATTTATAACACATTTGTTATATTTATTGTTATTATTTGATAGGTGTACTGCGGTTGCCCTGAAGTGCAAAACAAATGAACAATTCCGGAAAAAACAACAACTCGACAACACAACCAAATCGCAAATTCCACAACAAAACAGCAAAACCCACAACACAGCACCAAATTCCACAACACAACAACAAAAGCCACAACAAAACTGAAAGGTCCTAGTGACTAATATTCCTTGACGCTTATTGATCGTAGTGACTTTCTGTCTGAAATAATCAAAGTGGAGCGCGAATATAAGATAGGATTATGGCAGAAGCCATTGAGATCATTAAATAATATTACAGTTTTTTACTATTGTTAATACACATTTTCTGAAACTATGGCACCCTTTGTCCAAACTACACATAAAATGCAAAACATCACACACCTCTGTACTCTACATGGATCAACACTACTCAAAATAGTATTTTTACATCAGAAGAGATCAAATCAAACACCAAATTAATTGATCTATCCACACACCAAATAAGCCTATACACACTAATGTTCTAAATGTAAAACACTACTATCTTGTGTATTTTGCATTTTCAGTATGCATTGCACAGCAGTGTGCTGTAAAAGTATAGACTATGAACACAAATGCAATGGGTAAGGTTTAAATTTGTTTCTCAAAGTGTAGTTTCTTACACTTTGGCATGAAAAGTAATAGACAATTACAATTAAAATATTGATTTCTCTCCACATTGTAAATCAGTAAATACATCATGCATTTCCAAAGGATGCATTTTGCACTGAAAATCAGAACAGAGTTTTCTAAATAGAATATAGTACATAAACACCGCAAAAACATTTGTGACCCTCTTCCTCCACGGGCAACGTCTTACCGCAACGTTGCCTTCCATTTTTGTTGAAGACACCTGTTGACTTTTTATAGTTCCTAATTGGTGATTAATTGGTGATTAATTGGTGAATTGGTGATTTTACAATTACAGTAGGCACCTAATGGTGTACACCTAACGGTCGTGTTTGATCACTTGGTTCATAGAATTGGTATTTTGAAATCATGTTAGATTTATGTGTCTAATGTAGAGAAGTGTGTGTAATGTTTTGCAAAAAGTGTGAGGCTGAGAATGTGCCTATAGTTGTGCAGATCAGGGCTGAGGTTTTTCTCCTTGAGTGTCAGGTTTAACTAACAGTGGTATTTTTAATTTTATTGTGTAATTAATCGTAAAATACTGTAATACAGTTTTGAATGAAATTTTCTTTTGCCAGAGGTGTGTGACATATTGCATTTTGTGTGTGTTTTAGGGTTTTGAGTTTGGACAAAAGTTTCAGAAATTATGTTAGAAATAGTAAAAAACTGTAACTCCTCTTCCTCTAATTCTCTCTCCAGAATTGGCCTCCATCTTTGAACAAAAATGTTTTTACAGGTGAGCACTAGGTGTAGATAATTGATAAATTAGAGTGGCATTTGAATGGTATAGTGCCAAATGACACACAGGGGTATTTCATTTAGAATGATGTGTCTAATGTAGCTAACTGTTTAGTGTTTTGCAAACAGTGTATTTTAGAATTGCAAACTTGTTGTAAAGCAGACAATGTGCTTAGAATTTGGCAGACTTGGTCAAATGATTGGTTAATAGTTAATGGTTTCAATGATTGTGCCACAAGTGCCAGTTTTGGTGTGTAAGCAATTGTAAAAAACTGTAAATATTAAAGTTGGCCTGCTTCCCACAGCTTGGATAAAACTGGTCCAGATGATTTCTATGATCTTCATTTCATACAAAATAAGGAACTCTGCTTTGTAATGCTTGCACATTCCCTATCATGTACCATGTGGTTTGAGCCAAAAAGATAATAAAAGTAGATCTCAAAATATAGATAATGCTAAAGAACTATCCCATATCCTAAGAGATAATGTTGTTTACAGGCGAAAGCTGTTGGTTGACAAATTGTTTTAAAGTTAAAAAAAAAAGATAGTATAAATGGACAGAGCATGTGTGTGTGTGTGTGTTGTATACCCAGTACAACCAGTGCTTGAGGGGAAATTCCCGGGGGGCGAAACATGGATTTCCAGTCTGAAGATAACACACTGCCTCCTCTGGAGAAACATAAAAAAATCCAGCAAGACATTACCCAGGTATTTTATCATGCACTATCAGATCCCATTCTCCCTTATCACATTTTACACACACTTAAACACAAATACCCATTTCTGGACACATTGCTCACATTCAAATGTAAGAGCAATAAAGAAAGTGGAAAGGACATTTTCTGGCCAATGAAAGAGCTCTGTTAGATTTCTACTTCAAGAGTTTAAAACTTTGTAATGTAGAAAGAATAACACCATTTAAAATAAATTATAGTTCCATGTAGAAAAATCATTATTAGCAAAATATTAAGATTTAGGTTTTATATGGCGTAAAATTGTATTTTATTAAAAAAAAATTGAAAATAATTAGCTAGATAAATAAACATGAAACATTAAAGTTACTGGAGCCTAATATTCACATAGTGCGTGCACATTAACGTTGTGAGGTAGCATGCCACAGACAGCATTAACAATAGTTAATTTTAAAGCAGAATAAAAGCTGTTGCAACGTCTACTGCCTTCACCCCTCCCCCTCTCCACCTACCATTTCTCCTTTCTCATTGGCCTGTGCTCCACTGCAAATTTGACCTCTCCTTGACCTTTGAACTCAGGTACAGCCGGTGCTGACAACCCCCCATTAACCTTACTCAATGCTCTCATTTTATGTGCTCATCCATGCACACACACAAAAATAATTCAAGGGATAAAAGTTTAAATAATTTAAAAAAGTAAGTAATTCATTTAAGTATAGCCTTTCTGGAAAATTACTAAAAATTTCTAAATTGAAAGGTAAATTATTATTTGAGTAATCATAAAGTATCTGGAATTGTTTGTATTTAAGTATTAAAGTAATTATGTCATAATAAAAGTAATTATGTATACAAAAAAAAGTCTTATTAGCAGTTCGGCCCAAACATAGGTACTTGAAATTAAACGTGCCCGACTGGGTTGCAGCCCTGTTTTTCCTGCATCTAAGACTTTATGAGGCACTATTCTATAATCAAACCAAGCTGTGTGATGGAGAGACAGCAAGCAGCGTGTGTGAGAGTGAGATGTGGAATGAAAGTGTCTGCCGATTCAATTGTGGCAAGCTGGATCAAGTGCATGTGCAGGGCCAATCCACATATCTGATCTTCTGCAGGAGAACTTGAATCCTTGTGCAGGGCCAGTCAAAACACCTGAGCTGACATTTAGGACAGATGTCAAATCAGACAAAATCTGTTTGGGCATGACCTCCCCCTGCTGGAGAAATATATTGCATATTGTACTCTAAAATACAGTTTTTCTGCTTAGTTACTTTACGTCCTTTCTAAATACACGCACAGAAATCACACATTCAAACACACAGGGCAAAATCTTACAGGGCCAAAGTGCGACGCCAAGTGTCTTTGCTAGTTTCAGACCGACGCAGTTTGTTTAGCAAATAGCAAATGCACTTGTGCTTAAAGGGAATGGGAGATGACACTTAAGAGACAAGTACAACCCTTTTAAACCTGGCGCTGCGACCATTTTTTCGGCCGTTAAACTAGTAAAAGTGGATTTTGACATGCCCTAAATGCACTTGCAACATGTGCTTTGCGCTTAGAATAGGGCCCATAGACACAAATACACAGGCAAATGGTCAAAATACATACACACACATACACTTATTTTTTTAGGCAAACTCAAGTGGTGTCCATTTGTCTTGTGGGTAATATGAGCGTGCCTGCATTACAGACAAATAGCATCCGCTGCTATTTCCTCTATCACTGTCAGACCAATTAATAGGCCAAGGATCTCCTTATACAGTTACTATACTCAGGCAACCAGTGCACATAGGCACCCACACACACTAAAACACACACGCACACACACACACACACGTGTGCTGGCATAGACGCACAAGAGACCACATACATGTGCTCTAATGTTTGCACACATACACACACACAGACAGACAGGTGCACATATCCACACATGCATGCATACACACTGACACACACAGACATTCACAAAGAGAGCTCTTTCAGCTGTTGACCTTGGCTCCGCTGTCACAACACAAAAGGCTCCAGAGATGGATGCCTGTTTGGAGCACCCAGGCTGTCACACCCAGACGCTAACACATGTGCTGATGAACATACACAGATGCTCATAAAAACGAAGCTATTATACACACATATTTATGTTTGTGAGCATACAACGCAAATATACACATCCCTGCACACAGACGAAGAGTATAGGCTTCTACACACACATAATCTAATCAACAGTTGGAAGAAAACACCTAGAGTAAGTGGTATCTTCAAAACCAAACAGCATATGCACATATGCCAATGGATATGTTTGAATTTAGTTACAATTAGGTCATTTAGCAGACACTTTTATCCAAAGTGAAATACAATTACATGAAGCTATTACATGGAGCAGATAGGGGTTAGGCATCTTGCTCAAGGATGTCTACAGGTAGGCCAACCCTGGGGCTCGAGCCCACGACCTTCTGGCTGGTCCAACACCTAGACCACTAGACTATCCTGTCCCTATCCTGCCCCTAGTTCTGGATCAACCACTGCTATTTGATGGAAAAAGCATAAAGAGCCAGATGCCTAAATGCAACCTGCTACTTTGAAGGTCTGCTAAGGTTTTTTTTAGGACAAAAAAGTGTTGATATACAGCACATGACATTTTTTTATCTCAAATGTATTTAAATAGAGATTCAAATTGTTTCGTAGCAACAGAATTACAGAAATTATTTTGTGCAAGGTAGAATAAAATGTCCCCCTGCCATGGAGGCCACCGTGTATACAGATAAGGTTAGCGCTGTCACATCTGCATGTACAGCAAGCTGCAGGTGTCAGTACCTATACAGTATAAGTACCACTGTTTACAGGGGAAAACAGCTTAGGGGACCTTGTTATATGTAATTATTGCATTGTATGTTATTGTAATTACACATAAAATTATTGAACTACAAGGTATTAGGTCATATTGACACATTTTTGTAATTAATAGTTTTATCACTGCCTATTGATTTAAGCATTCATTTCATGTGTGCTATCTTCTATCCAGATGATGTGTGACTAACCTTTGCATGCACTATTATTGTTTAGGCCTACTTGTAACTTTTGCAGATTTGGAATTCCTATTTTGATAATATTGGCATTATGTAGGGTGCTCAGAGAATTAGCTTAATGCTGCCAATACATACGTAAATATAATAGGCATTCTTTCAGCATTCCATTTATGCTAGCTAGCCACTACTGTTGAAGGATGCTTTGGGATGGTGTGGTCTCAACATAATGTAAAGGCCCATAGAGGGTTAAGCTAAGCCACTCCTGGCTGTAATGGCACTGAGCATTTATCAGTCATCTAGATTAGAATGTCACCCAAATGTCAGTTAGAGGGCAGATTCCTAGACTGTGAGTGCTATATTCACACATGCTAGCACAGCAGTGTACAAACACACACACACACACTCACACATACACATACATCAAACTAGATAAGATAATAAATGCAATCTAATCACACCCATTTATATTATGTGATTTATTTTATTCTTTCACTCTCTACATTTATTTCTCCCTACATTGCATTAACACATAGGCCTACAGTGCATAGGTATATTCATAAGTTATATTCAATTACAAAAGATTGTCCTTTCTTAACTTCAGTTCCTTGCATCAGTTCCTTCCTGTAGATAGTGATGGTAAAAAGAGAGAGACAGAGAAAGAATGCTCTATTGCTCTCTCTTTCTCCTTTGACAGGGTTTCTATAAGTCTAAGCTTTAGCCTACTTCTCCATACAGTATGTATCCCATAAGCCATCTCTATAGGAACTGGGTGAACGTGCTTAGCATCCCACACAGTCAAGACATATCACATGTCACTTGACACTTGATGACACTTGACACGTGACACACAGATACGCAAAGACTTCACGCCCCAGATTTCTCCACATGCCGATATTGCTTACACGCCCATACGCACAGACACACCCAGTATTCAAATTAGCGTGTAGGCTACACATAAAGTAGTAGTAACAATACTCATACAATATTCTCTCCCATAGGCTACAGCAGACACCCACATACACACAGCACATAAATTGTACACAAATGAACACATGGGATTGTGTGAACTCTCAGGCATAAACAAGCGAATGTTTACAGGCACACACATACGGTGCACACAAACTGTGCAAAGTATTACTGTGCAAAGGTTCAGTAGCACATTGCTTATGCACTTTCTGCTTGAATTGCTTCATTGATCGAGACAGAGAATTTACACCTCATTTGGACTTTTTATCAAAGGTTCTATAATGCTGTGTGTGTGGAGGGGTGGGGGAAGACCTAATGACAATGGAAACTTTCTACAGAGGTGCCATTGTAGAGAAATCAGATATTTAGCTTATAACATTAATTATAGGTCCATTTCATTTAGGTATGCCAGTGCACAAGCTTTGACAATGTATTGGTTGCTTCACTAGTTTTGTGAATTTTTTTTAAAAGAAGTGTTGATACCTTGTTGGAAAATGAAAAATCTAAGTAACCTATTACAATTCCACAGTATTTGGGTATAGGTCAAAATGGCAATCTGGCATTAAATGCACTTAAGTGTACTTACATGTAAGTATACAAAGTATTATTCATGATAAATTAAAATATAAGTCAAAATAAACTGTTCATATTTTGTTATTTGTTTGTTGTTCTCATGGTAATTAGTAGTGCAGTATAATGAGTATTTGTACTTTATTTGTGTGTGAATGTGCGCACACTCACATGTGCTTCTGCAATCATTGCACATCTACTGTACTGCTGGTCTTGTACTCCAAAAAAATCCATGGGTGAAAAGTCCCCTCGCTAAAAAGAAAATTCAGATCGGCAACATGGAAACCACAACAATGGAGCGCACACACCCGTGGGAGAGGTTCATAGAATTTTGAGATTGTCTCAAATAGTAGACATAAGATCAGCCACGTTCACTTGTTTATTCTAGGGATGGGCCATTATTTTCGAATATTCGAGTAGTCTAACTGAGACCTGCGTTTATTTGTCAGAACTTGGGACTTTTATTCATAAGTTTTATGGTATGCCTACTTCATTCATGAAATAATACCGTGCTCTGGTGACAATCTTCATCAAAATGTCACACCCCTGTTTTGCCATGCCAGCTGTCCCTTTTACACAGACATCGTTCTGGCTCTGTGATTACCTCCACTGCCAGCTCAGAGGCAGAACAAGAATGACCCCCTATTCCGCCTCCGTATCTTTTACACAGAACAGCGAGGAGCGATGAAGGTGCAAAGTTCTCGCCTTGAAAACGCTGTGCAAAAAGTGCTTATGCTTGGCTTGCTTAGAGACATCTGAAGAGAATACTTAGCACAAGGGGACATACTGACCTCTGACCTGGCGGTCCTAAATGCAAAGTTTTTTTGTTTTTTTTTGCGGCAACCAGGACCACCAGGTCAGAGTACACTGTGCCTACTGCCAAGCACTGATTTAATGTCTTTATAGTTGAGGCCAATCTCAAAATTATATGAATCTCTCCCACTCCTGTTTTTCTTATAAAAATACCAACAAAGTAAATATTGGCTGATATAGGTTGATTACCCGCTAAATAAAACTGAATTAAAACTAAATTAACACTCTCCCTCCATTATTGTGGTTTTCATGTTGCCAAACTGACACAGAAGTACAATGACCTAAATGAAAAGATTGCGAGATTTATTATTTATTTTTTTCAACCATCTATTTTTTCCCCCTCCATGTCCCTCCCGGGGCTCCGTATTTGACAAAGGTGTGTTTAATGCATTATACAATTTTCATAAAACAATGTTTGTCTAACATTCTTCTATTCTATTCTGGAAATTATTTTATAATAAGGAACATCAAATCAGATCTGTGTCTAGAACCCAGCTTCTACACACACACTTCCTAACCCGGAACATTCTCTAACCCATCCTATTCACGAGCAACCAGACCTTTTAATCAGGCCTCTTTGGTCCTGGTTGAATATTTATTGCCTTATTTATTCTTAATCACAGGCACACGCTTGTCTGTCTAATCCATTTCAGCCTCCTGTCTCTCGCACACACACACACAGCTGAGCCTTTATATCTACTGCTCCTGGCACAGTGTCAGTCCTCACAATGTTGCTAGGCGGTATTTAGATCCATCTAGTCTTTCACAATAAGAGCTCCATGTGTGTGGGTGTGTGTGTTAGCCCATACGAACCCATCATTACCCACAATAACACAAGTTAAATGTCTCTCTCTCTCTCTCTCTCTAGCTAGCTTGCTCGCTCCTCATGCCTGCATGCCCTAATTGAATCAGACTCAGTGTATCAGTTCTAACTTTGCTATTGAGGTTTAATCGGGCATGTGGGGGACCAGCTTGCTGAGCCGAGGGGTCCTTTTGTGAGGGCCCCATCTGTCAGTGACACGAGACCCTTCAGGTTCACCCACTACAGCAGTCTAGCTCAAAAAAATAGAAATGTCGGTTTTGGTGGGAGTGGTGCTTGGTAGTCGGAGGTCAGTCTGGGACTTTGTTGTCAAACACACACAAACACAAACAGACACGTATACAGACACATACACAAACAAACAATCCACGAATGGCAAGCAATAGCAATAGCATATGGCACATTCATACATTTGCTTAGTGTGTACAAACACAGCATGTGTCTGAGGATACACACAAACACACTGTAGAGGGTTCGGGGGTGCAGGGTGTTGATAGGCCCCATCTTAGCGTTCTCATGATTCAGTTGGGGTCATGACCTGTGTGTAAATGGCCCTGACTGCTGGGAGAAAGAGTGTGTGTGTGTGTGTGTGTGTGTGTGTGTGTGTGTGTGTGTGTGTGTGTGTGTTATAGAGATAAACACACGAGTCTATATATATCACACAAAAAAAATATATAACAAATCT
>JAOEHI010051532.1:0-49233 GCA_025447815.1 Percopsis transmontana | reverse complement strand
GTGGATTACTTTTTGATTAAAACCCTGTACACCACTGCCTGCCTCCCGTGCTCTGTCCTGCGTTTGGGTCACCGCTCCCATACACCAACGTGACACACACCTCCCTGTGAAACAGATGCCATGTCTCCATTCACATGGACCCAGAGACTGTTAAAAAAGTGTGTTTAAGTTTCAGTTTACATGCAGAGACAAGTTAATAATAACGACAATACAGATTATTGACTGATGGATTTGATCAATTATATTACGATTAAATTATGATCAACCTTAATTGAGCATAATCATAATATAGCTTCCTGTGTAGACAGGGTGGTAGACGGGGTGTAAATGTTATTAATCAAGTTAATAAATTATTAAATAACTATTTGTCAAAATACAGACATATTCACATATGGGTCAAACCACTATATACTGTATATGTGAGGTATGTATTTATGTCTTATTAAACTAGAATGTTATTAGATTTATTTTTCATTAAAAACGACAAAGGATAACTCATGGAAAAAACAATAACAAAAATGTAGCGATGTACAATTACACATTGATGCTTAAATTAATCTCTGCTTGATTTTTTTGTTATTTGCTTGAACCAGACTAGACTAGTTTATTCGCTGTTTATCCCAGGGACGGCTATTTATCAGTTAAAGGACCATTCATCCTGTGTTGGCCTTTTTCCACAGGACTCATCTTTGTTCTTTTTGTTAAAGATGCACCTGCACTTTATTTGGAGAATTGTTTGAACATGATAATAGTTTTGTCTTTCATTGTAATTGGAAAATGCATTTTCCCCTTTTAATACAACCCCCGCTTAACACAACAGGCTGAGCTGGTTCTTAGAGGCGGAAACGGTACCCAGTGAGCCTTGTTCTCCCATAGAGCCCATAATGGCATTGTCTCTTTCATGATGTCTCTTTATACTGAAGAGGTAGGCGCTATTACCTGCTGGTACAGGTTTTCCCAGTAGTCCTGAGTCATTAGTCTGAACAGAGAGAGGAAGGCCCAGCCAAAGGAGTCAAAGCTGGTGTAACCGTAGTCTGGGTTCCGTCCCACTTTTAGGCATGTAAATCCCTCTGGGCACTGCCTACATCAAACACAACGAGTGTACTTTAAAGTGTGTGACCAAGTCAACTTTGCTCAGCTTCTAAGTCAGTTTTAAATATGGAGACACAAGTCTCAAGAGCAGGTCAAAAAATAAATATATTATAAAAACACATAAGGAACACATAAAATATCTTCTTATTTCAGTGAAATAGGATAATAACTAAACTTCCAGCTTCACTAAACTCATACAAATCTTTAGCCTGGTAGAACCATGCTAGTTTTGTAAGCTCCATCTATATGATTTGCTTTGCACAGTCTGTCTGGGAACTCTCAATTCGCATTTAGCGTCCAGGTGGGTAGTTCAGTTGGTGCCGACAGCTGTTCAGAAATTGGTCTCCACGTGGTTCAAGGTGGCCCACTCATCTGCTAGCGCCTGTGTTTGAAAATCATATTTAAAATGTTTGATGTTCTGATTAGATGAAGCTGGCCCAATCGCTGGCTAATGATTTGTTTGAAACCAATTGACTCTATGACAAGCAACTTTGAAAGGAGAGTTTCCAGACTAATCCGCAAAGCAAAACAAATTGCGCAGCTTGCAAAATCAAGATGGTCTTACCAGGATAACAACACAAAACACATTCAAACCTCTGGCACACACACACACACATTCATACCAACCACGCACACGCTTATCACTCATAGAGGGAGCAGATATGAGCACAAATAAGAAGACGATTATTCCAGTAACCTGGGCTACATACCCAGCCTCACTGCCATTTCCACAGAGCAATGGATCATTCTTGCCTTTGAGGAAGTAATAGTTTTCTGGTGGGGACAGGATAGAAGTACAGTCAATTACATAGCCCCAAATACCCACCAATGACCGATAGTGGTGGTTGTCATAGTTAGAGAATCCCAAACATAACAATAGAATATAAAAAAAACTCACGCTCATCTTTGATATACTCTTGCCAAGTCATATTCTCTGCACTAATTAAGTAGGTCCCGTTGAGGTCTGTTGAATTCCAGTTCCTCACACACTTGTGTTTTAAATGGCCCATAAACAACTGCAACCCTGTAAGGGCGAAGACGCTCAAGCAGAAGACGGTGAGGATCATCACATCGGAGAGCCTTTTTACTGACTGGATCAACGCACCAACAATGGTCTTGAGGCCTGCCGGAGGAGCATCATTTGTTCATAAGTCTCAGAGTAGTCTGTGTGTTAAAGGACAAGGTAGTCGGACACAGACATGCACAGTTTGCATGCAGGTCTCATGGTGAACATGCAATAGCCTCATCGGTGTGTAACAGGGGGACTCTCAGCAGAAATGCAACATTACACTAGAATTACTTTCGAGGGCGGTCTAAGTTAACGCAAGTTCCTTTTAAGCCACCAATTGTTTTGACGCGTTAAAGTAGGTTCCTATGAGAGTTCTGTTACCTATTTAAGGTATCTGTGTTTCTGGAAAATACCCATTTAGCTTTAATTTTGAATAGATAAAAAATGTAAGATTAATTTGCAATGAATCACAATTACTACAGGCAACCATATGATTAATCGCAATAACATTTCTATTATTTTTATTTGAATAAGACCACAGCACATTCAAGGGAGAGTCGACAAAGAAACATGAATCCAGTGAGAAAAGCAAGGAAATTATAAAGCAAATGTGTCCACAAAAACATGCGATAAGCTTGATGGAGTCAAGTATAGAAGAACGTGGAAATAGTTCTTCAGTATGTCTAAAAGCATGGAATACTTTCTATTTTCTAGATATGTTTAAAGTCTTACTTTTATTGGTTTTATTGTGTGAGTAGAGGCAAACCACTAGACCCATAAAAGCCTGTCAGACAGATATAGTAATGGTCTGCAGCTCATCTTATTTAACCTGGATCTCACCTGGGATGACCGAGATCGTTTTTAAAGCTCGGAGCACCCGGAATGTTCTGAGGGCTGAGACATTGCCCAGATCGACAAACTCTGTTACATATCTGTAATAAGAGGGTGGGGTGGTTTGGGGGTGTGACAATAATACATAATACACAAAAATAAAGAGCAGTTGCAGAAAGCAGGGATTTGAAGCACTGTAGCTGGGGGAGGAGGCACTACACAAGGCACTAGCAATACGTGGTTGCTAACTCTGCTTACCTGGAATAACTGAAATAGTTTTTAGAGCCCTCAGCACTCTGAAAGTGCGAAGAGCTGAAACATTGCCTAGGTTTACAAACTCAGTAATATACCTGCAGGGAAACTTACAATTACTATGGAGTTATACATATAATACAGATAGAAAACAACCACCAAACCTATGTAAATGTTAACTTTAACTGAACATTAAGTAAAGACAATGTTCGAGTGATTCAGATGAACTTTTCAACAAAATCTCAGTGAACATCGGTGCTGGGAGGGTATTCTCACTTTCTTTTATCTTTAACTTGCAATAAACTAAATGGGAAACATATGTTGCTACTGACTAAATACACATGGAACTATGGAAATGGAATTTACTATGTACTGTACTGTGCTTTATAAACACAGCTTGGTTAAATGCTATAGGGGGAAATATACAAGATGAGAATGAGAATATGATGAGATGAGAATATACATAACAATCATATTAGTCTGGTTTTTAAAAATGTAATTACTTACGCCATGACAATAACAGAGAAATCCAGCCAGTTCCATGGATCTCGTAGAAAAGTGAACTTGCCTACACAGAATCCTCGGGCCAAGATTTTAATTAGGGATTCAAATGTATAGATTGCAGTAAAAGTGTACCTGTTTCAAAGAAAAAGGTATGTGTTACTGTACATGACCAAATCTGGGCTACTTGGTGAATTAGAATTTTTCTATTCAAGCAAGACTTACTCTACATTCTTCACCCAGTCTGGTGGCTGACTCAGGGTCATAAATGCACAGTTGGCAAGGATAGTGAACATGATGAACATGCTGAACAATGTTCAGACGACTGTCAAGGAAGCCTAAGCTGTGGTTAATTCAACACTGAGCTCCGTATGGGGAGGAGTAGAGAAAGAGTGCCGAACACACAGGTGTGTGAGGGCCAAGCACTCTCAGAGTTTCAAACCAAACCAACATTTTTACACTAAAACACTGGTTTTAACTACCAGGAGAATTCTAGGCACACATCGATGAATGTACCTTTAAGGCTACTTTTAACCACAAGGGCGAAAACAATAAACCAAGTGACCAAACAAGAAGTATACAGAATATATAAGACAACAGCATAAATAGATTTACTTTGTGTCACAACTTTTCCAGATAATTACTTTAATGAAAGGATATGAGTGTACTAACACTTTAATTGATATTCTTCTAAGAGGGTTAAATGGGCTTAGGATGTACAAGGCAGGAGCGGCATTGAAGCGGAAGATGTATTTCCCTCTGTTCAGGACTATGAAGGTCTGGAGGGGAAAGAGAGAGAGAGACAAGGAAAGAGAGAAAAATAGAGATTTGGTATGTCAACACTGCTTTACAGTTTTCCCTCAGAGGGGAAATACATTAAGTTCAATGAATCCTCAACGCCTACAGTAACTATATGCTATAGCAAGGGTTGCTAAGAGCATTTTGGAAAAAAATTAGTATCTCCACAGGTTCTGACATTTTCTGTCAATATCAGTGCACAATCCAGACTGCTATTGACATAATTTAGTTTTGCCTTCACTCTAGTGTTTCCACATATAATGGACTTTGTCAAGTCAATAACAATGTGAAACAGGCCTTCCTTTTAGACAACATTGGAAAAAGCCTATATTTTCATCAACACTAGACATTTAATGTTTTCATCCATTGATCCATCCATTATTCAATAATTGGTCATTAAAGGTGCACACCTCAGCTGCATTTTGCTTAATTTCCCCAACTTGCTATTTATGTTTTGAAATACAACTGTCCGCGAATACGTGGGCAGGCTAGGAGCTCTGTAAGGGGAGGAGTAGCAAGGAGCCACTCGGCATTGTTGGAGTTTCAACCCAAAACAACTTTTTTGAGGAGTGCACTTTTAAGCAAGCCTACCTTCTGATTACTGTAGAAAGGGTCCAGGTCGTCCAGCGGTGTGGACACCATTCCACTAGGAACGTCCCCATATATGAAGGGCAGCGATTTTCCAGCCTCCAGATCACTGCTGGGCTTCGTGCCATCCTCGTCACTGTGCTTTCTCTGCTCTCCCTTTGGTTTCTTTGCTTTCTCCTCAGCAATTCGCCTCTCGATGGCCTCAAGAGTCTCGCGACAAAATGGGCGGAAACTGTCGGGTCCTGGTGGTAGAAGCAGCTGGGCCATCTTTTCATCCTGCAGTTTCAACGTGAACAGCTATCCACTGACATGAGAAAGGCCTGAAGACACAAAGGTCAGAAGCTTAAAAATACCTTCAGTCCTATAAAACTTTTAGCCTCGTTAATATTTGGCTCAACAAATATAATTTGTAGGTGAGAATTCTTAACCGATAAGCAAACAGACAGCAGAGTAGATGTGCTAAATGTTAGGCATTAATCAAAAAACAGCCCATACAAAAATGAACCCGGTGTGTTTTATAGGAGGTGGAATCATCATGATGAGCTGCCCTAATAAATCCCATCCTGTGATACACACAAATTACTAGCAGTCACAGGGATATTCAATATGATGCATTTCAGGTGACCCTCTAGTGAAGTTATTCATTTTTTTCCAAACTCAAAACTTTTTGAAAAGTTCTCTCTTAGAGTTTTACAGACATTTGTCTTATTCTGAGATGGAGATAGAGCAGTTGGCGAAAAATAATGACTACCCTGATACAATAGGCACTGGCAGACATGTCAGGATAGAGCGATACAGCATTAAATATGAATGCTCTACAGAGAGCTGTGCCACCCCACAGAGACCTTCTGTGAATTATTGTAATAGAATACTTCCACAGTTGGCCCTGTGATGTCATCAATCAATTGCTTGCCCACAGCATTGGATTATCATGTTCACATTTATAATCTAGAAGTAAGACTATACTGATTGAAACTGCTTTCAAGATTTTATTAAGTGTTAATTTATAGTGTGATAGTCTAATAGTAATATGAATACTCATGAATTAATATTTGTTTCGGTGATACTTATTGTTTAAATAGAACCATTTACAAAATGGCACAAAAATGACATTTGTTTTGACTATGGAGTCACGGTAGGTGGTTTATTTTTATGTGCTACAGCCCCAGTAAAATATAAATCACAATTCTCCTAATAAATGGATGTATTTACAACTAGGATACAATAATTCCTTTTGGTCATAACCATGGATACTACATCTTGGCTAAGGATGGTGGCCTGTGAGATGTAGGGTGAGGAGTAGAGAGGCGCACCAGCCACATAGCATTTAAAAGGTGGGAGTGCATACAATCTTAGAATTTCAAACCAAAACAACAATATTTCTGTAACGTCGGTTTCAACCACAAGGGGAAATTCTGAACACAAATCAAGGAGTGTCTCTTGATTGCACACCTGTCAACTATTGTACAATATGTATTTGTAAATGTAAAGCCTTGGCTCACTGTCTACATCATAAAGCTCAACCAACGGTGACCAACCTCTAACACGGTAGGCCATGCATCATCTATCTTATCCTCCCTTCTCATTACAAACAACTTGAGATACGAGTTGCCACTTTGAAGCTTCAAATAGGCCCACTTATATTTATCTGCAACCTGTCGACATCATGACCTTGTGCTGGCTGGCCTAAAATGGACACATTTGTTTCCTCTGCCTCTCAGTGGCCCCAAAATGTCAACACGTCTTTGCCATTCACTGTTCTTTATTAGTTAAATACAAATCCACCAAAATTACATATACTGACAAAGCTCTGAAATTGCATAGAAATAGTGTGTAGATCTAGTGTATAATAAGACCTGAAATGCTGGACATCCAATCATCAAGAAATCTTTCAGGAAATACTTTCAGCCGTCACAGTAATGTGTGGGAGATTATTCTTCAGATTGATTCTATATTTATCTCATCTTCCAATATAGTGTATAACAGCACAGTCTTTTTGTGCTACCTTTGCTAACGAGAGTTAGCAAAGGTAGAAAATAAAGGCATACGAAATTCATACATTTTGTTCAACAAGATAATCTCCGCGAATCAACACGCATTATACAATTCTATGTAATCAGCGTAATGCTCATATAATCTTAACCATTTACAGTTGACATGTCAATGGCTGTCACCTTGCGGAAAAGCATTGGATTTCTGGTGAGGAAACCCATGGCTCATTTACGGGTTTTAGGACTACAAACTGTAATGTCACCTAATGTCAAATTATAACCCATCCATATTAACAAAGCATACTGTACTTTATGTTAGCCTGTTATTGTGTAATGTGTACATAGCCTTCAAAGGCATACTGCAGGCCTGAAACCAAGGACCCATTTATAATGTTATCACTGAGAAACCATGTGTCCTGCAAGACCAAAAAACATTAGCATTAACCAAGAGGAAGATATGAGTCAAATAGAAAATGGACAGATTTTCTATTTCTAAAGGTCCCGTCCCCACTCATTTCTCAAGCCTTACTTATTGGCTACTGTCAATTGGATTAAATCAGAGTACCACCCCTACAGTACAGTAGGCTACATAGCACAAAAGCTCATGGAGCTAATCTCACTGTGCTCCACTGTCAATATTGTGACATAGGGAGTAGGCTACAAATTATAAACCATGTTTGTGGGTTTCATAGCACATGGACAGAAATACACTTCTGTTGAGGAAAAAGAAAATATGATATACAAATCTGTCCATGGTGCTGAAAGACTATTTTTCCAAACAATTTTCCAGGGAGCAATAGTGTAGGAAGGCAGGAAGTTAACAGGATGATGGACGTAAGTTGTGAAACATATAAGACCCACTGACTACAGGACAGTGCATTAAAAAAAGACTAAATTTTCAGTTGTATTTGTTGTCAGATATGCAAGCAGATGTAGATAATTTAAATTAGATTATTTTGAATTGTATTGATGTATCCATAGGTAAACATTGACTATGCCTAAACCAGGAAGAATGAAACACTAACAGTCTAAACTGAATAACCTTTACTGTAGGCTCAAGTTATAGCCGATGTAGACATATTTTTATAATTCATGCCCCTACAGGATGGACAAATACCCACATACTGTAAGCAACTAAGGAAAGTCTACTTGGCTAATAAGTGCTCATAGTCAGAGCTTATAAGTCTCTTTTACACACAAGCCTACTGGATGTTGTAGAGTTGCGCGCTCGGGCGTTGGCTGACAGTAGGCCTACTGATACAGTGTCACCACCGGATGTTCTGATAAATGGACGTAAATGAATACATCAGATTTGCAGAAGTCATATAGACGTATTGACAGCCATCCTGCAGGGATGTCTACATTCATCCAGACATCGAATTTTATTCTATTTTCATGCATTCTATTTTCAGCCATCCTGCAGGGATGTCTACATTCATCCAGACATCGAATTTTATTCTATTTTCATGCATACAGTAGACCTAAGAAGTTTTATGAACAACTGTGGCTTATATAAACAAGTGTACAATCTGTTAGAATGGTAAACAAAATGTTTAAAACTAGGTATATTTTTATCGCATAGCACCTGTCATACCCATCATATAGGATATGATTATATCCAAATAAATATGTTTCAATATTCTAAACTAAAATTAGCCAACCTGAATTCATGGCCATTAGTGTAGGCTATACAGAATTCAGATGTTCTTTGCTCCCCAAAACTATTTCGTGGAAAAATAATATAAATAGGCTACACCACGCAGACATCTCATTTCCTTAGTCACAATAGCCAAAGTCATATAAAACACAACTTTCAAATAGTGGCTTAAATCAGGGAACTCACCACAAGTTGTTTATCCTCGGCGGAAGAAGTAGTGTGGATGTAGCCTACTAGAAAAATAGCGAGGCAAGCCTTTACTGTTAAAAAATATATAGTTTAACATAAAGTAATTTAATGTATCAAATATTTCCAGTATTTCCCAAATGGAAAAGAAGACAGGCTACGAGTGTGAAATCGCTAGCCTAAACTCTCGCCTCCCCTAGAAGCCAGTATTCTGCTGTGCTTCCGGATGTTCCTTGGTACCAAATGATTGCGGAGGCTCTGGGATGCGAGTTGTGTTGATATTATATTGTGCTGGTCATCTATCAGCGTAAATGTCGGGAAAGTGAAATGTGTGTGGTGGATGAGACTAGGCTATCAGCAGACTAATTGAAATGTATTAGTCATGGTAAAAGTGAGTTGCGCAATCTACGAATGTTTCATTAACAGGTGGTCTAGATGCACTCAGTGCAACTGGGTGTTGGGTGGTGTGGTGGGTGCATATGGAGTATCTCTCTAGTGTGCTGATAAGAATGACGCCAGGAAATGCACCCATATAGTTTGGCTCAGAGCAGTTTCGACCGCATACAACACACTGGAACACATCAACACATCAAGTTGCACTAGGCCGATGGTATAAGCGAAATAATGCAACGAAACGTGAGCGTAAAGACCTAAACTCAAGTGAACGTTGAAGTGGTATTGGCGGCGCGCCAACACATAGGCTAGAGTCTGGTGTCACCTGGTGGTTGCCGATAGCATTGTACTGTACAGTAGCTATAAAGAGATGCCAAAGTGGGCCAAGTCGGCACTATCCGATAAGACAAATTATGCCAATCACACAGTGGGGACAAACAAGCGACTCTTGGGAGTGCATTAGCCTGTAGCCTAACTACCGAAGCCTACATAAACCAATTTGTGAAGGGTTTCTGCTGGAGTTTTGCAGGTAAGCCTAGGCTATGACAGAACCCAGCAGGTAGCAAATCTCGGATTCCTTGCAAATATTGCTCTAATATATATTCCTGAAAATCCCTAAAGAAACTATAGGACACAATATTCCTATGTAATTTAGAGGATAAACAGTGTAATACTTTCCCTATCCTACTTTAAAACTGAACTGATTGAAGATTCTCTTCTTAAGAGTTGTCTTGCCATAAGCGGTCAAAATGTAGGCTAAATGACTCTTAGTTATCTTGAAAATGTAAGATTATCTAACTTCTTATATGTCTGTGCTTCATTAGCCTTTACTCAAAATATTAAATATTTATGCGCAAATGAATCTGGAGTCTCTTAGAAAAAAACCAGAAAAATTCATGTGAAACACATGTGATCACATACAGTTATCTATTTTCGTTTTTGAACAAAAGATTCTTTGAAATGTTCAAGTTTAGAAGCATCGTATATGAATGTCGTGTTAACCTTTATAAATCCCAATAGGGGCGCTGGTGCGATGTTTTTTTTTTTAGGTCATAGTTAGGCTACCTACTAAAAATATACACAGTTTAAGTTCTTCTAACGTATTCAATTTCACGTCATTTGGAAAATAACACTTTCTACACATCTAAAAGTATTTTAAAGAAGAACCAATCGGGCAAGCAGCAGGTGTTAACAATGTCTCAGCAGGTAGGTTTGGGATAGCCTATAGAGTTGCTGACATAACAGTGAATCGTTTTCGCATCTTTGATGTTTTTTGCTTTTTAGCTGAGCAATGACGACAGGAACAGCCTGATATCTCCTCAAGAAGTTCACGAAGAGCAAGGGAAAAGTTTAATGATTTCTGCATCGCTTAATTTCATCAATTCTATTATAGGATCTGGAATAATAGGTAAGACTTCTCAACTGTGCATTATGACGCTCTACTGTATTTACCTGCATAAAAATGCTGTGCAACTGTCCACGATTAACATACAGTGGTCATCGTAGCCAATATAAATGAATAAAACTGATGGTTGTAAAATCCTCAATCCACTAACGAAAAATTCTTATAACAGTCAAAGCTTCTATAGCCCTCCACATCATATGACTAGCGCCTGTTAACCACCCCCCCCCCCTCCATCTTTTAACTATTTCATCCACAACATTGGAGCATTAGACCGCATTGTAGAGTGCAGAATGAGACATTGAACAGTTCATTTTGACAAAAACAAATTTGCAGTTCTTTATTCTATAAAACACATTTTTTTCATAAATATATATATATATATATTTTTTTTTTCAGGTTTACCATATGCACTGAACCAGGCAGGACTGCCTTTTGGTCTTTTACTGTTAATTGTTGTAGCTTTTATCACAGGTGGGTATAGTTTTAATAATGTATTTATTTATTAATTTATTTATTTACTAGGGATAATCTAACATTATGTTTTTGTATCAGACTACTCAATCATCTTATTGATAAAAGGAGGGAATCTCTCAGGGACAAACAGTTATCAGTCACTGGTCCATAAAACCTTTGGATTTCCTGGATTCTTGGTTTTGTCTGGACTGCAGTTCCTGTACCCTTTCATAGGTAAGATGTTAAAAGCCACCAAGTAGTCCAACCTACAGTAGATGCGCTACACATCTTTTGTGTTCGTTTCTAACTGATCCATAGTGTAAATGTACACACAATCTGTGTCTGTCATTAGCTTTGTGGTTGAAACCAGCATTAAACAAAATCATTATTGAAACAGAGGGCATGGCCCTCCTGCACCTCAGTGCTGAGTGGCTCGCATTCCTCTCTATTCTTCCCCTCACTGCTCACATCTTCTTTACCTCTTTCACTACAGCCACGTGCATGGTTGTGCACAGCTACGTTTTGAAAATGTAAACAGTGAGATGGGGAGGAAATCTAGGGTTCTGGAGAAGTTTACCTTTTTTATAATTATTATATTGTATGTTTTTGTAATTGTTCTGTTCAACAATACCTCCGACATTGTTAAGAATAGCCTTCCTATGCTTACCTCTGCTTTCTTCCTCAGCCATGATCAGCTACAACATAACAAGCGGGGACACGATGACCAAAGTATTTCAGAGAATACCGGGAGGTACGCCGCATAGATTGTTTCACTTAATATCAAAGCCAAACTCTGTATACAATTCTACAAATTATGTGATTATAATACGCTTCTACTGGTTCCGACATGCTGCATCTGTACTGACTGTTTCCACTGGTGTTGGCAGTTGGACCGGGCCATGTACTCGCCGAGCGCCACTTTGTGATCTTGACATCAACTGTTCTATTCACACTGCCACTTTCACTTTATCGCGATATAGCAACGCTTGGGAAGGTAGGTTCAGTAGATTAGAATCTAAAATAAGCATGACATAAATTCAGCTGCTAAGCCATATAACATGGTCATATGGCTTAACATATAACATGGTTATATGGATTTACGTATTGATTAAGATAAACTACTGTACTGTATGTAATATTTGCATTCTTTATCAGATTCTAGGACAGAAAACCGCAGTGGGTTAAAACACTTAACTGTTTAGCACTTCACCATCCACACATCATTTGGAATGTTGAACTTTTAATTGTTAGTAGTATTGTATTTGGTTTTCTCAAACTCAAGTGACGCCACCAGTGTAACATGAGAACCTTGGATGTGCCAATACCAGTGTCTCTGTGCTGACCTTACACTGTAAAAAGAGTTACTACGGTAACTGTTTTTTTACTTGACGTCATTGACAGAGCTGTTCCTCAAAATATTTCTGCATCTATAGCAAAACAAAACTGCTGAAATTGAAAGAATAAGTTTCTGTATCTTTTTAAATGTCAAGACATTTTGTTGCACTGAAAGAGCACTGAAACTTGCGTGTGTGTGTGTGTGTGTGTAACCAGGTGTCCTTCCTGTCAATGGTGTTTACCTTTGTCATCCTCATTACTGTGATCATCAGAGCAGCTACTTTAGGACCACAGATGTATGTAATTTCCTCACATTTACTCCTTTATTTAACTCCTGTGATTATTATTATTATTATTTGATGACAATTTAAGTTATTGTGTTCATGATGTTCTGGCTATTGTTTGTCATTCCAAAAACAGAATGCACCAATTTCTCTTAGTGGATAAATTATGTTTATCTGTTTGTTCATTTCCAGTTTCACTTGAATGTTGTGTGTACTTTCAATCACTTTCTAGTTCCCCTACAGAAAATGCTTGGGTATTTGCAAAGTGGAATGCGATGCAGGCAGTTGGTGTAATGTCTTTTGGTGAGTTTGTCTACTTACTTTGGTAGTGATGATGATTCAAATTAGGGTTAGCAGACAAAACAGGTGGTTGTGATGTGCCTAGAATTTCAGTGTTATTGCTAAGTCTAGTATTATTGTCAAAACCCAGAAAGTTCTATATCACCTGTTATTGCTGGTATAAATAAATGATGTCAGTATGGCAAGTGAAGCCAAGATGCCTCCAAATATATTTTTTCAGACATGAAACAGTTACTGTATTTGCTCAGAACTTTAAAGGCATGATATTTCTTGTACTAGAGGTTAAGCCCTTGCCTTAACCATTTGCATTACCATGTACCCTTCTTGGGGCCGAGCTCAGGGCTTCCAAGTGTCTGGCTCTGGGGGAGGGGTGCACAATTACTACCACTAGTGCCTGAGAGCTTGGGCAACACACATTAGGAGAGCAATCACCTCCACGAGTTTAGATTTCTTGGGCCACCAGGGAGCCACTAGAATCATTTGTTCCTCCCATGAGCCCCGATGTACTTATACCAGTGTAGGCTGCGGTTATTCAGGGGAGGGTATGCTTAAAAGACACTTAATGGACCACATCAGTCTTATCTATCAGTCCTTAGCTGTATGCCTCATCATAAAGACAGGACTGAAAAAGAGGACAAAGCTATTTTACTGTGATGGCTATACAGTACCAAGTGTCTACTGTATCCTTCTCACATGATTCATATATTTAATAGGGGGGGAAAGTGTCCATTTCATAGCCAGGACGTTTTCGTTAGGACCCACTATCGCCCACTACTGTATGTGAATGTGACTGGTTCTGACTAAGCATGACAGAGAGAGAAGAAGTGAATAATCTGTAGTAGCCTTACAAATGTACTCATTTGCATGCACATTTTACATGTTTCATGTTTCATACGCATAATTCATTTGGTGTGTGCAGTCTGCTCATCTCTTCACCACACCCTTGCAGTTGGTTTTTAAGCATACAGTATCAAAGGCATGCTTTATGTAGGATGTGGTGAGTTGAGTAAGTGACTAACAGGCTTCGATCAAATACTTAGAATCCATCTCAAAGAATTCCTCGTCCAACATCAACCACTGTAAGAAAATCCATGGGCCTAGTGTCAGTCTGGTGGTTGCTAACGTTTTTCAGCCAACCCACTGAGCTTCTAATGCCATTTCACTCTATGGGCATAAAATGATTTGACCCCTAAATGGAAGTTGGAAGTAGTGGAACTTTAAAATCTAGCAGAGTCAATCCATAAGCAATTGGACCTTGTGTACTATTTTGGTCTTATGTTAAAATCAGAAGACGTGTAGATGTAATAAAGCTTTAATCCTGAATCCAACTGTTTTGTTGTCACTGTGTTTTTTGTATTTAGCCTTCATATGCCACCACAACAGCTTCCTGATCTACAATTCTCTGGAGCGACCAACTTTGACCACCTGGTCTCGGCTCACGCACATATCTGTCGGCTCTGCTCTGATTGTCAGTGCTGCATTTGCTGTTGCTGGCTATAGTACCTTTACTGGCTACACACAAGGCACGCACATTTTCACAATACCATACCACCCATTCAGTTGGTTCAAATAGTGTACGTGTGAGGCATCACTTATGCTAACCTCCTAACTAATTTCTTGTTACTTTATTTTAACTGTTCAGGAGATATCTTTGAGAACTACTGCAGAAATGATAACCTGGTGACATTTGGACGCTTTTGTTTTGGAGTCAGTATTATTACCACATTTCCACTGGAGTGTTTTGTCACCCGTGAGGTAAGCCAACCATCAGCACAATAAACAATATATCTCCTCTTTAACACACATTTATTAGGGCCAATTCACACTTACCTGAATGTTCTCTCGTGTTTTCAGGTGGTATCCAATGTGTTTTGCATGAGAGAGCTTTCAAACACTCAGCATGTGTGCATCACTTTGCTCATAGTTGCAGTAAGCACAGCATTTTCTCTGGCCATCAACTGTTTGGGATTTGTTCTGGAGCTCAATGTAAGTCATGCACTTAAAGCCAAGCTATTTTTCCCAGTATACTTCAGTATGAAATATTAGAACTAATACATCAGTCAACAATTATGATATACAATCCATCTACGCTTTAGGGTAATCTGTCTAATATTCTAATCAAGAGCATGCATGTCTATGTGTTTGTGTGTGTTTTAATAGTATCTCGATTAACCAATGTGCACTCCAGGGTGTCCTGTGTGCCACACCCCTGATTTTCATCATTCCGTCAGCATGCTTTCTGAAGCTATCCAGTGGCCGCTGGCTCCAGGGTGAAAACTTGATTCCTTCCCTCCTCGTTCTTGCTGGATTATTTGTCATGGTAACTGGGTTGACCATGACTGGACTTTACCCGCAAGACTGTTCACATGGTGTGGAGATGTTTTACTGCTCAGACACCAATGCTTCCAGAACAATAGCACCTAATTAAATCAACAAAGTGTTCACAATATTGTGTCTTTCAAAGTGTTTTATTATCTGTAGTGATATTTTGAGGAATTAATTGTATCACCAACCAATAAAACCAAATCAAAGCGGCGGCGTTTACAAGTCCAGCCACACGATGTCACTACATCCAAATAAAGTTTTCCTAAATAGACTTCGTTATAAAACTACAAACTACAAAACTACATTATTTTGCATTAGTGTGCTGGTTTTAAAACGCTTGTTAGCGTTTGGCTATTCATTCGTAGCATAGCCTACTTTGCCTGTATTGCTATTGATGTAAAGGAAGGCATGTCAAACCGCCCCATCAGAATCTGGGGGAGGTAAATGAGATTGACGCCCTACTGTTAACGGCGTGTTCCAATGCAGTGCCTTCAGTGTGCTGCAGAGAAAAGTTGGCCGAGTTGTATCATTACTCAAGAATTATCTAGTTATGCCTGCTTGCATGGTTTGAAGAGAAGATAATGCGCCGCGCAATGGAATGTCGTTCGTAATAAGGTGGATATATCAGCCTAACACGGAACTCCAAAGCGTTAAGTAGCCTATAGCTCACTGAACTAACAAAACTATAAAAGCGTAATTTTAGATGCTATCGTTTTGAAGACTGACGAAAGTTGACAAATGCCACGAAGATCAGCAGGATTCACTTGAAGGCGTGGCAAGATATAGTTAAGACAAATATCGAGTAATCTAATGCAAAGTAGCCTAATGAAAAAATGATCACTGACTGAGAAAATGATGACCTCATGTGGGATTCGCCCATCTGCGAAAAGCATCAGAATTGGGCAATGAACGCATTGTCAAATAACTTGCTGGGTAAAAAATGAATTGTTCTTTTTGTTTGTTTTTGACTATTCCAAGGGAACGTGTTAACCATATTAACTTTGTAATGGACGATCATGGATCCCATCGTTCTCCACATCGACAATCTGGTATGAGGTATGTGGGCTACAGTTTGATCTGTCATTTGGCTTGTCAACGGTTGTCAAATTGGTTGTTGTGGGCTGTTCCTACTTTTAGGCCAGAGATAAATAGTGGGATCTATGGTGTTGAATTATTTATTGTAAATACATTTCTTATCTATGCTGATGCCAACAAATCAAAATAATCAAATTATCTGGAAAATAAGTCTCTATAGCCTACATGCTCCGTGTGACATCCCTACTGTAGAAATGTGCATGCTTTTCAAGAGCAAGTGATAAATGATTCAGTTTAACAGTAGTTCTTAAACAAATTTAACACTTAAATGTCATAATACGAATGAATGGTGCATCCTCACAACGTTCCTTCATAGTCTTAATAAGTGAAGTCACAGACATTTCAACCTTTTGAACTTTACTCATTTCCGGCTCCCAGTGCTTTATTGAGAAATTGCCTTGACCATATGCAGAGGTCATGGGAAGTATTTTGAAGGCAATCCTTTCTACATCCTCTGTGCACTGCAGGGCAGTGGGATTTGAAGAGATTGTTGTAAGTTTGCCTTGAGTAACCCTATTAATTATGCATTGCTTGCTTAGTTGTTGATCAATGTATTGATTTGATGTTCAATTCCATTCAAAATGAAAAGCATAAAAAAGTGCTGTGGCTCTATGACAAGTCTATGAAAAGTTGGGTTTTACCAACTATTTCAGCTCAGCGACGTTGAGATGATGTCAGCTTTATTCCAGTGGTTGGAATCATTGAAGAAGGGGAGTGAATTTCCAAGGATTTCTAAGGAGTCACTCCTATTGGCCTATAGGGAAGGACTTAAGAAATGTTTTGAGTTTAATTAGAGTTGAAATGGGAAATTTAAAGGCTTGAATTTTCTACCTGTCATATATTTCCTAGATTTCCATTTGTAAGTATTCCGGCACATTATTATATGATTTATTAAATGAAGATACCCACTTGGTGTTTCTCTTATTCATATTTCATATGCATTGAGTAATTTGGCAGCATAGCCACACATCTTGGCTGTAGAGACCAGAGAGTAACAGACTCCTCAAATCACTCTGTGGTTAGACTATTATTTGGAAAATCAAACCATTTTATTCGTAAGCTGCTGTGGCGTGGGTGAAAACACATGTTCTGTCTTATTTGTGGCTTCATATATTGGGAGCCAATAAACTACTACTTCTGAAAACCGAGTTACTTCTCAAGTGTAGTCATATGGGAAGATTTCATGTGACCCACTAATGCTATGGTACATTTGTTATCCAGCTACCAGTGCCAAAAACACTTGGCTGGCTGTTCTCTAAGCAGAATAGTTGGTAGCGCACATAAATCTATAGCTCAAATTAAAACAGAAGATTAAAGAAGGTTGAAAGTCTTGCTGGTTTTGTTGGCTGTGGTAAAGGGCATCATAAAACCTATTTAATTGGTATGAAAAAAAGAAGCTTGATAACTTAAAATAGTCCCTTCAAAAAGACTGCATCAAAGCATAGCACTTGTACGCTATTTATTCATTCCATCACCTTTAATAGTGTACGGCCTGGGCACATTCCAGATATTTGGACACACCTTATGTACCATGATCTCACATGGCTGGCTTTCTTCAGGGCAGAATGTGGAATTGGTTAAGGTATTGTGAATCACCACAGCTGTTTTCAGACAGGCAGGCAGTCCAAGGGCACAGCTGCTCAAATGAATGATGGAAACTATGGCTAGAAAGATCACTCAAACTATACATTACAGAGCTTAGAAGCAACAGGGTTATCCTATCCTGAAAACAGCTCTAGTGACATGTTAAAATCACTTTAAAATCATTTGAACGCGAGTTTAAAAACATGAGACATAATTCACATGGAGCCGTCTTCCAGTCTTTTATTCTGCTACAGGTCAGTCCGATAGCCTATAAGATTCACCTACAGGATTTCTATTTTAAAATGTATGCCCAGTGTTAGTATGGTAAAAGCTTGCCTTGTCTTTGAATGTAGTGAGTTGTTATCTCTTGGACAATATGCTGTCTGCCTCACAGATTTTCTACAGTTACATGGCTACCATCCAGAGAACTCGGAATAATGGGTTGTCTTGTTACTGTGTCAAAGCCAACGCACTGACCGTATACCAATGAATGCCTATTATCGTGCAGTTAGGAAAATTATAGATGGCAGTTCATGAAATACTAGTCAGTTGGTTAGTAAGGTTATTGTTGAACATAATACATTGCAGATTATTTTTACCATATATACAGCCATTACCAAACATTTTAATAATCAGAAATACCAGTGAAAACTTGATAGAAGGAGGATATGTAAGTCTAGGGCCTCTTGTTGATGCTCTAGAACATGGCAGTTGAATAGCTCCCACAGCAAGGCTTTGTACAGTAACATTCAAAATAACTTGAAATGAATTTGTTCAGCATACCATTTAAATAGGAACACATGATTATCTCCAAGCACATGCAAGCATTTTGTATGAAACGGAGAATTATCATAAAAGATATTTGTTTGATTTGTTTGACCTCTCTTATCAGTGTTTTTCTTACTTAGATTAAATCTGTTTCAGAGGTGTCCAAGCCAGTCACAGATGGCATGGGCTGGGTCTGTTCAACAGAGCTGGGTCTGTTTAGCAAGGCCTTGGCCAGTTTAGAATGCCTGTGACCCAACACTGCGTGGGAGGAATCATATTAGCAATACAAATTTACAAAATCATAAAACAAATCTCTAGATGGCGCTACCGACGTGCACTTGTTTATACCCATTGTGGTGGGCCAATCTGTTTGTATAAAAAAGTATTTGCAGTACTGCAACATGTTAGGCCTGACTGGCAATTGGCATATAATCAGTTACATTGTTAAACTTCACTTTCAATTTAGAGTTTTCAGTTCTGTGGTAATATGAAATCGTTCTTGTTGTAGTTTTGTGTGTGTTAAGCCACTGTCCGCACTGTCTTCAGTAACCTCAGTTTTTCATGTGACCAGCAAAAGGGCAAAAGCATGCTGGTGTGCCTTTTGATAGATGTCTCTCTGTAGACAATGCTGCATTGTTTCAGGAGAAAGGACACAGTGTGATAGATAGAATTATGACTCAAGGAACTTTCTCTCTTCTAAATTCAGTTTATGTAAATGTTAGTCTCGCTAAAAAGCAAGTGACAATTACTTTCTCTTTTCTGTGTGTTCTGTATAAAGGCCACTGCAGCAAACCAAGCTTATAAATCCAGGGTTCTGAACTGTTTATTCACAAACTCATACAAGCAGACTTAAGTCCAGTGCAAATGCACTCCAGCGTGGTGGAAGGTTCAAGGTGGTGCTTCCACGTTCGTATTCCAAGCTCCGCTCTGCTCTCTCCGTCTATTCGCATAGGGAGTAGATTCTCCACACCTGCTCCCAATCCCGGGAGTCCCGGGAACCACACCTCCCGACACTCCCTCCCCCATACAGACGTCGCTAAACCACACCCACAGCCACTTTAGGATTTAAAGCTGATTGCAAAGCCGAAGAGCCGATTCTAATTTCACCCTCCTTTTTTATAAAGGTAGAAGAAATGGATTTTGTGTGCGAAACACACTGTTGTTCTGTTGCTTTGTTGTTCTTTTTATGTTTGCCAAAAGCTTACCATTTGTTGATCTCACAAAATCGCTTTGTTGTCCTTGGGGAATGCCTGGAGCGAAAATATTTGACCAGCTTTAAGATAAGGTGTGAGGGCCATAGTAGATTCTGGTTCACAAACTAGAAAGAGCTCTGCTGTTTAGGGTTATGCTAAGAGATCACCTAGGATAAACTGAAATCTCATTAGCTAATTGCTAGCAGACTTACTGACATGCTGGCTGTACAGTATAATGCAGTACTTACACACAGCACAGTTACTGTACTGTTGCTGTACATAGTAAATTGGAAATCTGACAACAGCACAAGTTTGGTAATGTCCCTTGAGCTAATTTTACGCTGTGCTGGAACATGTTGTGGGAAAATGGGTTTTGTTTAGCCTAAAATAATAAAGGATACATATAAGGAAGTGGGTTAGTTCTCATAGGGTCCCTGGGTTCTCCTTCTCTTCAGCCCACACATCTTCTGGAGCAATGGCCTTTCCAGACGCTCTTTTAAACAACTTTTGTTTACTGTGGGTGACCTTTTGCCAAATTACCAGCTGTGGCCCTGGCTCTGTGTTTTGTCTTTCCACAGGGATTGCCCCCACCACCCTGTCCCATCACCTTCATATCCATCCACGACTTTCCTCTTTTTCTATCTGTATTTTTGTTGACATATCAGTTTCTCCGTAATGAGTGACTCCACTTAAGCCTCATTTCATTTCCACTGTAAAGCCGTGGATGTTACTCATGAGACTTGGGAGAAAGTACATTATGATAAACAAAGAAAAAGCTGTTAAATTACATTTATTTGCTTACTTTGTGTCAGGAGAATGGTTTTCCCATTGTGCAGGTCATTAAGTTCAGGGACCTTTTTGTGCAGATAATAACATATACTCTAGGAAATGTATGCATAAAACCCAATGTCACAGCTTCCTGCTTTTGTTGTAAATATTAAATACAGTACTGTAGGCAGACCTCTTCTGCCCTACGGAAACTATGAACTAAGATTTAAATTAAGCTAAGCCATTCATGATGAATCGCAACAATGTCATGACAATATGTCATTGGCCTTACCAGGGAATGCATACAGCCTTTCCATTATGAGGTTGTAACAACATTTGCACCTATACTTAAACATGTTGGGTACATTTTTAAGTGTAATGTACATGTGTATACCTCCTGTAAAGATATTTAACTAATGTGTTAGTCACACAGTTTTAATATTTTCAATTGTGATATTATCAAGAGTTGCATCTATAATCAGATATTTTCTTACAGGAGAGATTTTTATTTAATCAGTGTTCCAGATGCAATCAAGTGTAACTCCACTCCACTATCCAGATGTGCTTTAAAGCTCATCCCTATTCAGATGTTAAGTCTACGACTTCAGGTGTTTCAAATGTATGTGTTGTCATGCCTTCATTTGCCAGGTATAGACCAAACATCACCATCAAGTTTAAGCGTCAAGATCTAGGCCTACTACGTGTATGAGTCAGGGCTTAGGTATTGGGTGGGGTTATAAAATGTTTGCACAAAATTTGATAACGAAAGCATACGCAGGAGAATAATGTAGCACCTGATCAAATTGGAAACACATTTTTACAACAGTTTGGACAAATCCTTCTGCGCTGTTTTTGTGCTTGCTCTAACTTCTTATTCTTCTGAATCGAGGAAACGATACAGGAGCCAGGTACGTATAGGGTTCCCCCCCTGTCATTTTGACTTTTGACTACATGATCTGAAATCAATAGGGGAATGGTCTGGACAATGACCTCAAAATCGCCAGTTGTTACATCTGAGTTTCTCAGTACGCAGTAACTTGGCCCTGCCCACAGATTCACGTCTGCACACGGAGGTAAAGCTGATTACGTCTGTGCTTATTACTGTGGGGGCAGAGCCTTCATGCTGACACACTGCCTAGGAGCTTTGTGAGACACGCCAAGGGGGTTCTGTGACAGAGCTTTAGATACAGGAGATATAGTCTCTGAACTCACAGTAGGCATGCTGCCGGGGCGACACAGATAGGCTGTGCGACGACCTGCGGGACATACGTAATAGCATGGGAACTATTTAAGCTGCGAGAACCTTGGGCAAGAAGGTAAGGCCTAGATCATAGTTGTAGCATAATGCTATAATTATAGGTCTTTGTTTACACCTGCTACCCAACTCTCCGTGTCTTTCTCCTTGTTATGTCTACAGAATTGTATTTATACAGCACAACAATACTCTTTCTGCATTCCTTCCTCGCAAAGGACAATATTGATAAATGGAAACCTCCTACTTTGCAATTCAGCCAGGCTGTAAATAATTGCACAGTACAATTATTTACAGCCTGGCCGTGCTAATGTTTACTGTACAATTCCATTATATATGGTTTTGTTTCCTGGCCCTTCTGTTTGCGATTCAGTTTATTCACCATCTTGTCATTTGGCTAAAGGTAGTGCACACATTTCAGTAATTTTACAGTGGCATGTTTGAGCCTGTTGACTCAAGTCGGGAAACTATTACTAAGACCCGTGGGAGTGGTACCATTGTGATTGTTGGAGTATATGCATTGTTGTCCATTTCTTAAAATACTTGAGGTGTTGTTTGAAGGGGAACTTGGGCCAAAAGGCCTCTTTGAAGGCCTTTGCTTTTTTGTACATGAGCCCACCTTCCCAAGGGGCCTACTGCTGCACACCAGTAACTGACATACCACAGCAGCTAGACTCACTAATCTTAAGCCTAACCAAGAAACTCCATGGCAGTCAACGTTTCTACTATAGATTTTGCATTATGAATAATTCTGGGTTCTCTAAGTGATGAATATTACCATCAAAACTTTTTATTGTCAAAGAATTCATTAAAAATGTTTAAAATGCAAGGTTGTGGTTCAATTGTCACCAGCTGTAACAATGTGCAATGGAATGTAAGGAATAGGGCATTCCTTTGTTCAGATGTTATAGTCCTGCAGTATTTCTCTGGTTATTGGTTTTTTTTAATTAAAGTTTTGTCTGCTCCAAAACAAAATACAACATTCTCTGGCAGCGTGTAAGATTACGCAAAGTATTTTAAAACCTTCCATTTTGGGCAGGATATTTACTTGTTAGCTACTTGCTGCCCCCTCTGGCCAACACATACACTACAGCTTTCATTTGCACCTATCCTATTAGTAAATACTGTAATTATTAATATTCAAATAGTGAATTAATGACTTTATGATGATGAATAAAATATTTGAGGCATACGTTAACCATACTGTAACATTCAAACATAAATTCAAATAGTGGAGGTGATAAAAATGGGTTTTGATGCCTGGATTCTAATAAATTTCAGGCCTTTATAGGTCAAATGGTAAAGCTGAATACCATGATGTAATGTATGAGGAATTCTACAACCTCACACACACACAGACATACAGTATGGAATTTCAAGTATTTTTTCACTAGAAGCCATACTAATAATCTGAGCTCTTTCAGAGAAGTGAAATGTAAATTTACTTTATCTGCATAGGTAGGCCTTTACAGGATTTATAAAGATGCGGTATAAATATGATGAACGTTCATTCTTTTTATGTGTATTTTTGGTGTGAAAATACTTCAATCCTTTCTGGATAGTCAGTTCTGAGACAGAGACCCAGACATCAGAGTTCCCTGCACATCTGTTTTTATAATTTCACCTTTTCAGTCACAGATTTCAAACCAATTTCAGGCTGCAGCAGATGGCAGGCAAAATTTCCATAGAATCATCTGTTCAACTTGAGGCCCTACAGTCTTCATCTAACACAGTGCATCTGGGAAGAGTCAATTTGTCTGTAGCATTAGAAGTTCACAGCATAACCTTCGCTAAGAGTGCATGGCACGATGACACCGGGCCTGTTATTTTCTCGGTCGTATGATCATGTTTGTCAAACGTGTCCTGTGGTATTGAATGGGCTTGTTTGTGAGCGTTAGACCTCGCAGGGAAACAATGTAAACGAGGCCTCTGCCCATTCAAGCCGCAACATGTCGTCATTTGAAAACACACCCTGGCCTTCTGGAAAACATTGATCTGAATGGCAACAACAAAACTATCTGCATCTGTAGGCCTATCACCTGCTCTGGGGTCTAGACGTAACCACTACTGACATACAGTAGCTGGGTCAACTGTTGAAATCCAAGTTTTGTTTTTTGTTTTTTATTTGTTTTTTTAATCATGCCAACCTATCCACTATTGCATATTAGAAAATCGCATGATAAGTCTTCATTCATATTGGGTCTCATTGTAGCTATTATTATGTGTATGATAAAGTGAAGTGAGAGAGGCTATTTGTGGCTTTTAAGTACCTCCGAGTGCCCTGTTGGAGAGCAGCATGTGTATTTTTCTGCTAGCTAGTGATGTCTGTTGACATATTCACTGTGACAGAACCAGTCTCGGTTATAACTGGTTCCAGAACTGGAACTGTGAGCTGTATATTATTTATCTAACACTCTCACTTCCCTGTTTGTCCTGCGTCCTGCTTTGCCTGCATTTTTTGTTTTGTTTTGTTTTGTTATTTTCAGTCCATCCGTATCTTTAGTTTTGTATATGTCACTATCAAAACATTGTGAAGGAGCGATTTGTCCCAAATTTGTAACACTGAGTGTTGAAAATGGCATCTCCTTTTTTGTCCCATGGCCCTCTCGCAGTGATCCTAACCTACCCATGTTTGATATTCCACGGTGTGGATAGAGTTACTGTAATTCTCTATTGCGTTAGTCACAAATTGTAATAATAATTGTTAAAGTGCATTCAACTTTAGCAAAAACTCAACAAAAAACTGTTTCAACTATACTGTTTTAACTAAAAACAGTATAGTACAACAAAAAAAGTACTTGCTGTACTGTATTTAATTACCCAAATATATTCATTTTTATTTTTGTCAACTGCCATTGGGCTCCATTTGTTTTTGAAAAAAAGTACTTCTAAAGCATCAACCACACTGGTCAAAGCGTTTTACTGGTAATGTGTTTACACAACCGACATTTTTTCAGTGACAGCTTGTGGACTTACTGTAAGGTTCTGTATATTGAGATAAGAAAAATCTATAGTCAAAGGTTTTACTAAAGTTCAGTACCCCTTGGTACAGCTCCATCTGAAGGCAGTAGCTCTGTAATGTACTGTAACTGAGGAATTGTATGATGTTTACAGGCAAAAGTATCATAGCCTGGTAAGGCTATGATACTTCTGATTTGGCAAGCTACGCCTCTACAATTTGCTTCACTTTGCATATGAGTCTGGGAACTCTCATTTGAAAACTGTTGGTCAGCCGCGTAGCTTCACCCAATTAGCATACAGGTTCGTAGTTCAGTTGGTGCCAACAGCTGTTAGCTGCCTGTGTTTGGAAAATCATCTCCGACTTCCCACATGGGTCTTGTTCTGATTGGTTAAAGGTGTTCCAATTGCCAAATGATTTTATTGACATCTATTGGCACTGTCTGGCTGACAAACTTGTTTTCAGTGGAGAATTCCTGTATGCAAAGTGAAGCAAATCAGGCTAAAGGTATAATGATAGTTTACACTACATATTAAAATATACCCTACTGCTCCAAATATGAGGTTTTAAAATACTTATACCACTTTAATATTTGAGAATGAAGAATGGCTCTTGTATCTCTAGTCTGCATAAAACCTGTGTGCATATGCATTATATACAGTATATCATAGTGAGTAGGCCTATTAGGCCTACCTTAAATCCCCTAGAGAGGCTAATAATTTTTTCCAAGACGTGGCTTAGTGAAGCCTAAACCTTAGACATTGCTCAGATTCCTCTTTGTGAATAAGCAGTGACCCCACATGCCCCCCAGGAGAGTGTGTAGGTTGAGAGCTCAGTCTGCAGGGTAAGATCAATTATATGATTTTCAAAACTCCATAATACAGAATCTGTCTGTCCATGCTGTTAGCACTTGGATCACTACCTTACGCCTCATTTGTTAGTCTCACGTGGCTCACAGCCCTTTTCATAGAGCTCATCAAGAAAATCTCTCCACTTTAGTATCTTGTGACTTGTTTGCAAAGTGCTCTTTTATGTGATTGCCTCAATGCTTGAAAAAAGGAGGCCTTTCATATGCCATCTGTTGCAGTTTGATGTTCAATGAGATTGCTGTCTAATATTGTGCAAACCTTTTGAATAACATAATTTAAAAAGCAAGCTGGGGAAAGTGGTGATGGAATTTAATATTGTGAAGTCTCACTGTTTGCTAATGGTTAGCTATGATTGCCTCAGACACTGTCTGACTCTTGCCCTGGATCAGAGTTTTTCCAGCCACTCGAGCAACTATGAAACTTGTTTATGCTCTCCTGTCCAACAACAGGGTGTCAACCAAAAGCAAAGCCCCCTCTCCCCCGGCGCTGAAGAGCCTGGAGTCACCTGGCTTTTCCCAGAGCTACCCAGGATCCCCCCATTTGACCATGGACCAAAAAGATACCTTGGTTGAAAAAGATGTCTCTTTACTTGTGGTTCTACCAGGTGGAGTGGAAATGATGACCACAGTGCATGGCAGGTGAGATGCCTACAGTTACACTATAAAGGTTTAAATGGGCATAACCTATTCAGAACATATTACCAACATGTGTAGGCTAAACTAAATTCAGGCATGACTAATATTTTTATTTTGTGGTTTTAGCAAAACAGTTTTTATCATGCCTAAACAATTCAATAGTATTCACAGTATGTGAATACTGTGAACATACTGTGTTTTAGCACATATTCATTCCAGAAACACAATCAGAGATGCTGTGACTACACAACCTAATCGGGTCAACACATCTCCATGTCAATGAAATGTCTTTTAGAATGAGTCCTTCACTTATACACAGAGCTCAGACCTTCCGCAAACAACGTTGGATATCACTGAATTTCAAGGTTTACTTAAGATATCCCTATCCATTTCTCACAATGCATACAATTGCAAACATTCCTTCCAGCGATATCGTGTGCCCCTTGGCCTCTTGAGAAATTCAATATGAATGGATTAAGCATCAATTTCTCCACCAATGATTCTTCTATTTTGCAATTCACACAGCTGTAATCTAAATGCTCTCTCATATACCTATATATTTGAGGTAAGCTTCACGCGTTTGCTGTGCAAACACATGGGAAATACAGTTTTAATACAATTATAATCCACAAGTACTACGTTGTGAACTACTGGTATTACAATGGTAACATAAAGCAATAACTAGACGTTCATGCTCCTTTTTCCATTGTGACATCAGTGGAGTACGTCAGAACTCATTTTTCAGCAGTTCTCTAATTGGATTAATGAAGGAGTCCTGCTTTGAATTGTGTAACTGGCAGTAAACCAGATTTCAACACCATGTCTCTTTTGAAGGCCAACATTCACATTCTTTTGTTTTGTCATGTCTGCTGTGTCTTTCAGCAAGCCCTTAATGGATCTGCTAGTCATGCTTTGTGCCAAGTATCACCTGAACCCATCCAGCCACACCTTAGAGCTGGTTACAGCCAATCGAAACCACATCAAGTTCAAGCCCAATGCTCTGATAGGAATGTTGGAGGCAGAGAGGATCCTGCTTAAACCTAAAGGAATGGAGGACAAAAATAAAAAGACTGGCCCTCAGATGCCCGAGGTAAACTGCTGTACTGGACACTGTTGATGTTG
The DNA here is from genome assembly GCA_025447815.1 of Percopsis transmontana. Lineage (NCBI taxonomy): Eukaryota > Metazoa > Chordata > Actinopteri > Percopsiformes > Percopsidae > Percopsis > Percopsis transmontana. Next base: position 21,588 of record JAOEHI010051532.1, on the reverse strand, counting down.
CTGTCAGTCACACGGCATGTCAAATTGAGATCCTTTGTGTTTTCCAGGCGACCGTTCGGATGGTGATAAACTATAAAAGGACTCAGAAAACTATACTGCGAGTCAACCCTCGAGTTCCCCTGTCAGAACTGTTACCGGCGATCTGTGGGAAATGTGAATTTGACGTGGAGACAACAGTCCTACTAAGAGATGTACAGTCCCAGGGCCCCTTGGACTTGTCCAATTCTCTCAATGATTATGCGATAAGGGAGGTGTATGCAAGGGACATGAAAGGTAAGAAATACCTTAAATACCTTAGCGAGAGATCTGTTCAGTTCACTGCTTCAATAACTGTATGCTCTCGCCTCCATCTTTTCTTTTGGTTAGACCAACCTGCCTCGCCCGTGTGTCCTGCCTCACCAACTCCTTCAGGTAGTTTAATCTTATTCTCCAACCTATAATTTTTTATAATTTTACCAGTGTATCACGACACGTCAATGATAGTTATGGTTTCTGGCAGGGTCGGTTACACCAGGCAAAGACAAAAATCAGAAAGAGAAAGAAAACAAAGGCCTCTTCAGCAAGTTTAGAAGAAGCAAGAAACAATCTGAACAGGTAAATTGTTGTCCATAATGTCGTAGTGCCTTATCTTTAATTTTTGCCAAAGCTGCAATTGATAGCTGCAAATAAGTCCCAGTGTACAGAGGGCGGGTGAATTTCTTAGGTCTGCTATTGGTCGCAGTAGCCTACATTGTGTATTTTGTGGAATCAGGACCTTTATCACGACCTGATTGGATGTTTGCTCTTTAAAGGCAGCCAGTGCTCCGGCTTCTCCAGTCCTTGTGAGTAAGCCTCGACCTCTCAGCATGGCCTTGCCCAGCACAAACTCTTCTCCTTTCGTATCCCCCACAACACCCACCGACGTGCCAAAGAAAAGACGTGCACCCCAGCCCCCCATTGTGGTCTCCCAGAGCTGCCCCACAGACCTCCGTATCCGACAGAGACTCTGCTCTGAACCTGACGCCACTGACCAGGTGAGTAAATATTCAGAGCAGGAAAACAGATCCGTTCTTGTGGCGACTCTTTCCCTACATGAATCATCGATTTAAGGTACATTTATGACATTATTCGGTTAAACCATGGTTCATCTTCTTCACTATGTGCTGTAGATATCGGGTTTAAGTCGGGGGTCCTCAGCGGAGTCTTCCCTGAAGAGGACGAAGCGCAAGGCTCCTCCACCCCCAACATCCCCTAGTATTGTTGTCCAAGATAAAGTTTCTCTGGATGGGAGTTCACAAGGTTTGTCTCCATTTATTTATCTCGTCTTGTTAACCAGTGTATTACAAGTTTCAGGATTGCTTTGTTCTGCTTGGCTGATTTTGAGTTTAGATTGTGTCAGTGCTATAAAGAAAATTTTGACATTTGCACTTTGCCCTGAAAGTCAACAAGTGAAAGTCATGAGAAGCCAGTACCTCCCAGTTCCAATTGTATTTTTTTTTCTTTTTTTTTTTTCTCAAATATACTATACATTTGCCTCTTGGGCCACCTAGTGGTCATTACTTCGCAATGATTTATTGTGCTTTAATTACTTTTCTTGACCTTTTTAGCTTTATACTATGTGTTTTTATTAAGTAGTTCCTCTGTTTAACTTTGCAGACAGTGGAAGGTGAATGAAAATATCTTGTGCTCTTCCTTCTGCTTCCTGCTTCTACTTCTACATCTACTGTCCTGTACTGACCTCTGTCATCTATTCAGCCCTGAAGCAATTCAACCCTTTCCTGTCAAGGCCTGCTTCTCCTCCACCTGCCCACTGTCTTTTGTATCTACATATGCTGTCTTTTATGCTGCAGACCTTTTTCCTTTATCAAGACAAATCTTTGTCATCAAATTTGTGTGTTGCTCCATACCAAAACTGTTTTTCTAAAAGTATTTCTAGTATTGTTTACATATTGCGTTCTTGCTTAATAACTGCTTTCAATGACAAAATTCTAATGTTTACATGGTAGACTATAATATTATAAAACCACTGAAAATTCAATTTAAAATATTTTTGGATTCATTTTTCAATAAAGAATACAGTCATTTGCCAGACAGTTAGCATGTATGTGATTGAATATTATTTATTTCACCTGTCATGCTGGTTTCAGTCAATAGACAATGGCTTTACATTGTGTTTACAGGGGATGCAGCTACTAATACACTGGAGGAGATAGTGGAGCTGGAAGAGACTAGTGCCTCTGTTATCTCCGGGCCTGCAGGTGACACCCTGGGGGACGACAGCAGTCTCAACTTGTCTGCAGATGTCTCCCTGGACTCTCCATCCCGAGACCCTGACAAACTGAGCCATCCATCCATAGAAGGCACCAGGGAAGGTCAGCCTGGCGATCTGTCCGCAGATGGCAAGTACGAACTCTTGTAGGGTTTTCTAAAGCTAAGCCATGCTTTTGTGTTTGTCATTGGTATTTGCAAAACCTTTCAATGTACTCCGTTGACAGATCAATGCAGAGCACGGTGGATGATTCAGCAGTGCATAAAGAAGCAATGGAAGCATCTGAGATGAACTCATCTGAAGTGGAAGACACCGGTCAGTTTACAAGCTATAGTTTTGCTGTTAATGCTAAGAGGACCTCTATGCTGATTATTTATTTATATATATATATAAATAAAATATACATTTACTGTTTCAGTCTTTACAGAGAGTAAATGTCAAGTCGGAGAAGACGGTAAGCAGCCAGTCTGTGAAGGTTCAGCGACTGCGAGTGAGGGGGTTGTGTCTCTCGTACCTCTCCAGCCTGAAACACGGGAGGCAGAAACGCAGGCTTCTGCTCAGGTGAGCGCCGAAACCCCCTGGGAGAAGAGTGACGGGGAAGAAGAAAGCCATGTGGCCAGCAGCAAACCTCGCCCCGCTGGAGAGGATGCTCAAGTGCAAACAGACTTGGCAGCACTTTCCACGCCCCCGCAACAGCACGGGGACGATGTTACCTGCTTACTTACAGCACCTGGCACTGGTTCATTAATACAGAAGAGAGATATGGCCACTATTACAGAGGAGCGGTGTGATCCTGACCCCAGATCTGCCTTATCCCACAACACAGAGACCTCCTCAAGACTAGCCTCCGCACCAAGTGCCCCTGTTCTAACAAAGGCAGCTTCTACTTACGCCACAGACTCTGAGCCTAAGCCTAAGCCTTCCAACGAGCTGACGAGAGACTACATTCCTAAGGTGGGGATGACTACATACACAATTGTGCCTCAGAAATCACTTGAAAAACTGAGATACTTTGAGGTGGAGCTGACTTTGGAGTCGCCTGCTGTGGCTCCAGAGAAAGAAATAGATATTGTTTCTCTTCAGCTTGAGGTCTGCCCATCACTGAAGGAGCAGCCTGTACAACAAACAACGCCCAGGGAAGACTCACCGATGTCTGATAACACTGCTACTACCCACAGCACTGTTGACGGAAGTCTAATGGAAACTGCTCACTCTCCATCACCAACAGGTTTACCTGCTGCAGATGAAAATATCTCCTTCCAAAATAATTTGGGATTCCAAGCAGGATCAACGGCAGAGGTCAAGGAGATGAAAACTCCACCTGCAACTAAACCTAAGCCTGGCTCTATCCGCCTGGCACAGCACAAAAGAACACCTGGGTATTATGTAACTTCAGCGGCAGTCAAGAGTCCCCATGCCAGTCCTGCTGCTGACCAGAAGGAGGCGCCCTGCAGCCTAGAAAGAGCAAAATTGCCACCTCCGCCTCTCTCACCTCCAGTAGAGTGTCTAGAGGAGGCAATAGGGGGCAGTAACAATGAGCTGAGCCCGAAACCACAGGACTTGAAAACTGTACCCTTCAACACCCAACTGACAAGGCAAAGTAGTTTGTCGTCTAGAGAGCCAACGATCGGATTAAGTTTGGACAAACTGAGAAGTTTTGCAGCCCCCAGGCCTTACTCCCCCGCGACCCCTTCTCGCTTCGCCCAGGCAGTGTCCTCTGCTGTCAGGAGGTCCCAGTCCTTGTCCCACAGCCCAGTGTCTCCCCGCTCACCGTTGTCGCCACCCTTCTCTCCAATAGCTGGTCGCTTTTCAATTAAAGGACTTCCAAAGCCCAAGGTAGATTGTTGCTTTTTTTTCATAAAAAGTTAATCATACTTTTATTTTATATATATATATATATATATATATATATATATATATAAGGAAGTAACTTAAGTCAATATGTCACTTTTTAATTTAATTAACACTTGAAGATACATGACCAATTGATTGTTTAAAGTAATTAAAAATGAAAAAGTTAATAATTAATCTACTACATGTGCTGCTTTTCTTGACAACACACTTTCCTTTAAAACTAAAATGTTTGCAGCTGTGTTGCATTAGTCTTTCTATACCATATTAGTTTATTAATTTATATTCATATATTCATCTTTCTTGAACACGTCTTTTCCAAACTAGGTTATAGTTCACATGAAATAATTTCCAAACTTCAAAATAAGGACAAATTGTTTTCATTGTCCATGTGACGAGTGAACCCTTCTCCTGAAAGGACAAATTAGCATTTTACATTGTTTGACCTAAGCTTTTTACATTAGGGTGTACCCGGCACTAGACCCTTGGGCCATGCCTTTACCAGCATCTAATTTACTAGTCTTGCCTACATGTCTGTGTTGTTGTGTCCTTTTTGTCCTTGTCTCTTTATGTTCAGCCTGTCCTGACCGTAAAACTGTAACCCTTCTTAACCTACAGTAACACAACCCAAAACCATCCAAAACGCACTCATGCAAGACTTAAAGTTAACCTTAATCTGTTCTGTTCACTGATATGGAAGGCATTTAATACATTGTTTTGTCTCATTGGAACACGCTTTTACAATAAGCTTTTGTTCTCCGTGAGGCTGGCCTGTTTAGTAACCGTGTCTGTAAATAATCCCTCCTCTTAAACACCTCTACCTGGGGTGCCACTTGCTCTCTGGGAGCCATGCACACAGTATGAGGTGACGGCCATGCCAAGCTTAAGGAGCACGGTGTACCATCTTGGTAACAGAAGCTGTGCATGTATTTCTTACTGCACCAGCACACAATATGGTGTTTTTATAAGCTGTACAGAACAGGTATAGCAGCGTCTTCTTTCTTCCTCTTTCTGCTGTCTGGCACACTCAGTCCTGTGCCTTAAGTGAAGTAATGTATTGTGTCTTTTCTCTGACAAACACAGGAGAGCGACAATAGGGAGGTGGAAGCAGATAACTCCATACTACAAGAAAAAGTGGCTGAACCATCTCCGACAAGAGGAGAGAGCAATCCACCACAGTGCCTTAATCAGTGTGAAAATAAATCACTATACTGTAAGGAAAATGGACATTATAATTGTTGATGTCTAATAATGAAGGTTTCCTATAAAACACTGATATGGTACTATATCATGGCTTATCATGGCACTAATTGCATCTTTTATCTTTCAGGAGGAGCCTGCTATTTGTTTCAGCAGTTCACCAGAGCCATGCGCCCTGAGATATGAGTAGAAATGTTGTTTGAACCTCTGGAAGTCTAAGCAAACATATACATACTGTATGAAGCGGGACAGGGTGTTTCCATAATTAATGATTACTGTAATTTGGGTTTGTTACATCACATGAAATAATATTGTTCCTGACTGAACTTCATATTTTAATGTTTCTATTTTATTTTATGTGTTGAATGTTATGCATTTGATGCATCATTTGTGAAAATGGACATGTGTTATTAAGTCAGCAATTGTATAAATTATTAGACACAATTATTATTAATTTGTAATATTTTTGTTTATCCATAAATCTTACTATAAATGACACATAGGGAGTTCAGCTGATCTTGTGGTACTGTTGTTGCATACATCACTTAATCTGTAGGCTATTTAAAAATGACGTACTTGATTTAAATTAAGTTATGTGCAGACATACTGAAATGTACATTGGCGTCTTTTTTGTCCACCAGTGCTGTTATGAGTAAAGTAAATTCTATCATTCAAGTTACCGTCATTAAAGTTACTTATTATTACTCATTTTTCTCATTTGCTGTACTCCTTTACACATGACTTCACAAAACCTATTTTAGGCCTACAGTAGGCGGATACAAATAAGTACAGGTAATACCTGTATGACGCAGAGCACCCATGCAATGATGGGACTATAAACAATCTGTCCTGCACGTGCTGGCAGGCTTCACTCCTCGCGCTCCTAGAGCTGTGGAGGGTGTTAAAGAGGCGACTACAGTTCAGCAGACATAAGGTAAGGGAAAAAAATACAACTGGTTCAGGAGTTTCAGAAATCATATTCTCGGAGTTGCATTTGATTTAGAGCAGGGTGTGAAATACATACGTGCTACAGTACTGTATGCTGGTAACAGCATGCCCTAGTAGCATATTTCTGTAGCTGTTGGCTAACAAATCGGATGTAAGATTTTATATAAAATAAAAACAAGGCAGACCTCATTTGGTATTCAATGTAAGAGGTTAGATAAAACAAATGTCTGTAGCTTCAATGATAACGGGCCAGGTTAACAATACACAGCATCATTCTGTCAATTTTTGCGTAGGCCTACAGTATGAGACCAACAAGTTGTGGCTCTATTATATTTTACCACCACAGCCCAGTCAAATAGACAGCACTCGCTAAATTTGAAAGGGCAAGTAGTAAGCTACGTTATGCATTTCTAGGCATTTGTGTCACTGGATTTAAACACCTTAATTTAGTAGTGTTTAAGAAATCTTATTACGCACTCATTGGCTCTGGGAGCATATTATAATCTGTGACAGCGTACACAATTGTCAAGCCAAAGTATCACATTTTCTATGTTGTGAATGTAACCGGTCGTAACCCGCACCGGACTCGAACCCGGATCCCCGGCGTGGGAGTAAGGGAGGCTAAAACCCAATGGGCCTTAACGTATGTCGCTAACACGTCTGTTAAGGTGTCGGGGAGTGAGGTTTAAGCGCGACGTAACTTTAACGACTTAAGCGACACGACGACAAAGCGAAAAGAAACTGGCGAAGCTGTCGCGTCAAACTACACTGCTCAAAACAATGAAGGGAAGACATAATCATCAAAGTATAACTCCAAGTCAATTAAACTTCTGGGGTATCAATCTGTCCAGTTTGGAAGCAATTGTAATTCAATGTCACCTGTTTTGGTGCAAATGAAAGTGACAACAGGTGCACTGGAGAGGCAACAGCCAGACAACCCCCAAAAAGGGAATGGTTTTGCAGGTGGTGGCCACAGACAATTGCTCTCTCCTTATCCTTCCTGACTGATTTTTCTCTAGCTTTGCATGTTTCTAGGGTCTTTGTCACTACTGGTAGCATGAGGCAGTACCTGCAGCCCATTCAGGTTGCACAGGCAGTCCAGCTTCTCCAGGATGGCACATCCATATGTGCCGTCGCAAGAAGGTTTGCGGTGTCTCTCAGTACAGTCTCAAGAGCATGGAGGAAATACCAGGAAACGGGCCGTTACACAAGGAGAGCTGGACAGGGCCGTAGAAGGTCATCTACCCAGCAGCAGGACCGGTATCTGCTCCTTTGTGCGAGCAGGAACAGAAGGAGCACTGCCAGAGCCCTACAAAATGACCTCCAGCGGGCTACTGGTGTGCATGTTTCTGACCAAACGGACTCCATGAGGGTGGCATGGGACCTGTGCTCACAGCCCAGCACCATGCAGCTCGATTGGCATTCGCCAGAGAACACCAGAACACTGAGCACATGTGACAGAAGTGTATGGAGACGCCTTGGTGAACGTTATGCTGCCTGCAACATCATCCAGCATGACTGGTTTGGTGGTGGGTCAGTGATGGTCTTGGGAGGCATATCCGTGGAGGGTCGCACAGACTTCGACGTGCTAGCCAACGGTACCCTGACTGCTGTTAGGTACCGGGATGAAATCCTCAGACCGCCAAGTAGCGCCACAGACTGTCCCGGAGCTCACTGATGCCCTGATCAAGGTCTGGGAGGAGATACAACAGGACACCATCCGCTATCCCATCAGGAGCATGCACAGATGTTGTGGGAGTGCATACAGGCATGTGGGGGCCATACACGCCACTGAGTCACATCATGAGTTGCCAAGATGAAATTCACACAAAATAGAACAGTCTGTGATTTCAATTGTTTACTTTGATCTTTAGTTTGAATCCAGCCCTCAATCATTTGGTGATTTTGGTTCCCATTGACCGTTGTCAATTGACCATCATTCTGGTCTCAACGAATTCCACAATATACTGCAAAGATTTTGATCTTTAATATTTTTGGGTTATCGAGACTCAATGTGTGATTTCAGTGTTCCCTATTTTTGAGCAGTGTATTCACAGCTGAAGCATGCAACCTAAAATAGAGTTTGTTCTAATGACAGCATTAGGGCTGGGTATTGGCACAGATGGCCCGATTTAATTCAGATTCATAAGCTAACGATTAGATTCAATACGATTTAGATTCTGATTAGATATCGATCAGATAGGAATGATATATCAAATACTATTAAGCAGCTTTCCATATTTGGAGAGATGTTTAAAAAGCTCCAAAGGAAACACAAATTTACAAATGCAGAGTCACTGGAAACAACTTGTTAAAACCAGGAAAAAGGCCAAAGGCTTGTAAACCAGAAAGGCATATTAGACTAAAAGATTGATATATACATTTTACATATCGATATTGAATCGGACACACTTTTAAAAACGATTAATCGATTAAACAATATTTTTGCTCACCCCTGGACAGCATAGTGCCATATTAAAATCAATTCAAACTTTTACAAACACAAAAATAAACAAACAAATACAAAAAGGACAATCAGATCTTAGTAAAAAATATTAAAAGTATTGGGCATACAGTATAATGCCCCAATGGTCGAGGCTAGTCCTTAGTTAACCTAATGTAGAAAGCTTATCTCAAACAATGTGGTGTACGGGTCACATGCATGCTGAGAACCAGTTTCCCTTAGTTTGAAGTCCAAATATAATAAAAACTATTATACTGTATTACACATACAGTAAATGTTATCACTGACCACAGGTGTTGCAGGCTGTGCACCTAGCTGAAGGCAAAGACATGTTTATGCCTGCATAAATTCACCGTAGCGACCTTCTCTAGCGACACAGTACAGTATGTACAGAAGTATTCTATGCAGTACCTGCTGTACTTCCCAGTGGGAGGGTCCAACTGCAATGCATTTCAGCGTATTGCCATAAACTCTCACATTGCTATACATGTAATTATAAAAAACTAAATTCTCTCTGTATTCTTATTCAGTGTTGGCTAAACTGTGTTAGATTCTTACTGTAGAATGTAGCCAATTAAATGTTGTTAGGTACCCTGCATTTGGGGCTATACACACGTTTCCTCCAATTTCCCATCAGAGATTTATTGTTGAAATTAGCATGACTTTCTGTCTGTCTGTAATATTTATATTCTAGCCTATAAAACATAGATCCATTTCAAACTGCCAAAGTACCAATTAAAGCCCATATTTTAATCTACAGTATAGATAAGAAGAGGTGACAGTGATAAAGCCATCTCTGTCAACCAAATGGTCCACTGGAGGGATGTATTAGACACCATGTAAAACATTCAAATCTTCAAATAGATTTGACTTTCATCATATACAAATGTAATTAGAAAGAATTTGCATTGACTGATACCGCAAGAATGTGTTGCAGGCTAGTGGGTTATTTCTGGAGCTCTCATGCTGCCCTCTCTTTGTGTCCTTGTATCTCTCTACTGTATGACTTAGATTATTAGCCTGCTGCCAAGCTCCCCACGACTATCCTCTGTCCAAATCCCACCTCTTCTGTTGCCTTTAACCAGTGTTGTGAGCACTTAGCCTCCTCACTTGCAGTAGAAATGGCATATCTATGCACATGTTTTTGTCTGTTAAAATGTTTCTTCTTTGTTTGTGCTTTTCTTTGTAAGTGCATTTGTCTGACTACAAAAAGGCCTTCTTTATATGACAGTGCTTAGGTGAAAAGGTAATCCAAGCCAGATGAGTTTTGTTATTGTGACAGGTCCTTTAGGAGCCAGGTCTATGTCATGGAGAGAGCATTACTGGAGACAGGCAGTCTCTGGTCATACAGATCAGTTTGATTTCCATCTTTCTGCTGGGGATTCCTCAACCACAGCAGGGACATGGCCTCATTTTATTGTGTCTTATTGACGTCTAAGATTGAAATCCCTCCATACCTAGCAAAGTGCTGAGTTGAAGCTATCATTGGATGTTATTTTATTTTATTTTAGCTTTTAGCTGTTAAGATATTTTTTATTTATAAAAGTTCTACATTCTTTCTTAAAACGTCACTGTTCTCTCCCCCTCCCCCTTCAGCCATGTACGCACTTATGTTTCAAAGTCAGCGAAAGCTGAAAGCTACAGCAAAGAGTCACCTAAATCAAGCCTTAACTCTTTACTGTCTGCATGTCTGTATCTCTAGCAGCGCGCCCCCCCCCTTCACTTAAACTGTTATACTTTACCCCTCAGATAGCGGTTATCATCCCACCATCCCCCACATGGAGCCTATCACCGAATGACACAGCCCACAGCACAGCCCAACCACTCCTGCCTGGGCGGGCTCCTTTCTGCAGCCACATGTCTTCTACGTACAGTAGTGCCAAGTTTGAAGTGCAGTCCTAGTGCAAAGTCTGTGACAAAGGAACAGTTGGTTTTATAGTATACTGGCAGCACTCCAGTGCCCATTACTGAGTCAACATGCAAAGTATGCCAATAAAGACTGCCTTTTTTTGTACGTTTGCTCTGCATGCTTGTGTAAGAGCAGAGCAAAAACAAAAGGAGAGGAAATGAAAAGCAACAAGACATGATATTTTAAAAAAGCCTGTATACTAGAAGGGCAGTACAAATGTGTGGATTATAATGTGGCACTGTGTCAGAAGTCTTTTGGGAGTCATTGCGTTAAAAATATCTTTATTGTGGTGGATCATGTTAGGCTAGGAGGGATCGTTTTGCCACACCGGGCCAGCCTCATGGCAGCAGATGAGCCAAAGAGGGTGTGTGTGTCTGAGCTGGGAGCAGAGGATCCCTGCCAGCCCTGCTTGCTGTAACTGTGCTCTGCACACACTCACACATGCACACACACAGACACACACACTCCAGTCCCAACAGCTCGTCTCTTCTCTCTGTTCCAGATGATGCCTTGGATTTAGCCGGCCCACATGAGTGATATGAATAACACACTGGGCGATATACAAACCTCTGGAAGCCTCGGAGAGAAAGCAGTAATTTTTCAGAGTGGTAAGGGTAATGTGAGTGGCTTTCTCGACCCAGCCCTCCCTTTGAGTGCTGCGTTCCAACAACCAGATGCACAGCGGACCAGGACTGCTCTCTGCAGGGGGAATAGGTATGACTCATTTTTCCATTTGGTGTGAATGACTGACATCTGCTCCTCTGAATGAACTCCGCTTGAATCCCGGGCAAACTGATGTGTTTAGTTTATAATGTTACTACCTACGTAATGTTTAATCTTTAACATGATCTATGTGATTAGGGTGGGCAAACAGAAAAACAGTATAGTACATACAATTTGCAGGGCACAGCAGTCTGATCAAAAGTTAGGCTAGGCTTAGGCATGATCGACTCGCTGTCGGTGAATCGCCATACATCCTTTCAATAGTACACCGAAGACCTGGAATCAAATCAAGCACCTGTTACTTTGCAGAGAATTAGTAACTGAGTAACTGCTGTGTTTACACAGCAGCATAGAAAATGTCAGCCCAAGAGCAGCTACCTTTTGAAACTCGAGGCCTTCTCATTAAGATTAGTTAAATCTTCCCTGCTAAATCTGGAATGTTGCAGTTTGTATCCTAAATTAAATAAATTATAAAGGATCACCGTAGATGTCTGACACACAGAGAAGCTGTATATGCCATTTTGATGTGACAAGATTAATGGGACAACATAGCCTTAAATATACCATGACTGCTGCCTGGTATCATAGTCTTTGTAGATAAGGACAATTAATTCATTAATAAAGCTGCTGTTGGTAGGATTTGAGAGTAGCAACGAGACCTATCTTAAAAGAACTAGAGACTAAGATTTAATAAATTAACAACCCAAAAACCCACCCCCTCCTCCTCTGCTCCCTCCCTCTGGAGCCCAGTGGTCTGCCATTGCGAAGTGCCATTGGCAAACCTGTTGTAGCTGTGTGTGTGATTGACAGGCAATGTACATTTGCCAGACCAATCAAGGAAAAGGATAAATATCTGGGCGCCTGGCAAAATCTAAATAGACTTATATAGAGGCAATGGCTATCAACCAGAGCAGCTATTCTCACAGAGCATTTGACTCACTGATAGCTGACAGATGTCTGACATTTCCAACAAATTACACTAAATGTATAGCTCTAAAATACTACCTGCAGCACCTTAACTACATGAAGAGAATAGGCCTACAAATGCCAATTTATACTTGTAACATGTTAGCCCATAAAGAGGTTACAGGCTAAGGATGATCTGGCATCTGATGACAAATGTCTAAGAACTCTGCACTTCAAGTGTACTTCACTTATTACAGTTTTGAGGCTTTCACGCATTATCTACCATCTTATCACATGCCTGTTTGTCTGCGAATGGGGTGTGTCCTCTGATAGCTGAGGGCGGAAGGGCGGCCATGTGGAGACAGCCTAGTGTTTCTGTCAGGTCTGTCTGTCGGTTCTGTTCCAGTGTACTGGCTGTCTCCGTGCGTATGTCTCAGGCAGACACTTATATCATGAATCGCTACAGGCCCTTGCAGCAGCACACAGTCAAAGTCTCCATGTTGGTTGTTAATGAACGCTTTATGTTTGTCTCATCCCCCCCCCCACCCCCCTTCCTCTTTCTACCAGGAGCAATAAAGAGGTAGAGAAGTCATTGGCGTCCACAGTTACAAACCCTTTCCCTGAACTATTTCAGTCCAGCGTTTCCTCACCTGTCTCCGAATGTTTGTTATCATGGACCAAAAGCAGCGCATCTCAGGTGAGCATTTGTTCCATTCCCACAGGATATGCCATTACTAAAGAGCCTTATTTTTTAGCCAAATATCACCTCTTTCGTATCTTATTTTCCATGTAAATCCCTAAGTAGAATAGTTGAAGGAATAGGCCTGCACATTTTTGAAATACTAATAGGGATGACCCAGAATGTGTATACATTTACACTCACACATAGCTTCAAGGTGTATGGCGTGTGATTCGTCCAGGGAAGCTTTGGAGGCTGAACCAGTTGTGTGAGTATGGAAATGAGTTGGTCTAAGGTGATAAAAATGCTGTATCAGTACAGTCAGATGAACCACACTACCCCTGTCACTACTGTGGGATCCTGACTGCGAGCCTGCATACACAACACACCCAGTATGTTAAAATGTCAAGTGCATGTGGTCAGAATTATTACACTATACTATATTATCAGCGTTTCATTTTTTCTGGGATTATGGCGCATTGTTTCAACAAATTGCTTTGTGATCTAAAAGGAGCCAAATGCAGGCAAATACCTTCTAGCTATAATTTGGATCCAGTGACTGATCTTGTAACACACAGTGATGAATGTTTGTCTTCAACACTTGGTTTTATGACAGTTGGCTACATTATACTGTAATTATTTTAAACACACAAACAGCAAAAACAGACTGGGAACTGGAACAGAGCAACAGAGGTTGTTTGTTCAGGATGTTTTTTAATAAGCACTGCTCTTAGTAAAGTGATGAATGAAAAGGTTTTCTCCAGTTTTCGCAAGACAATGTTTATCAAATGGATCACTTCCCTGTCACTTCTCTACCAATGTGTGTACAAGTCTATACAGGCGAACATATAAAAAGTCAGTAGGAATACAAGCCGTGTTCAGACTGCATGTGTACAATTATGCATACAGTACATTGTGATGATACATACAGTACTGTATAAAGGTACTGTATACCTATAATACAGTAGGGAATGAGCACTCACAATTAGACTCAAAGGTGTTTTAATTAGCTTCTTTTAAAATATATATTCGATGCATGCAAAACTGTACATTTAATTCAAGTGATGTGCGCTTTTCTGTTGGAGCCCTATGTGGCACAGCATAGAGCTTGATTTGCACTGGGGTGGTAATCAGATATTTATTTATTCTTCTGTATGTACCCTGATAAGATACCCTGGGTGCTTGATTATCTCTCAACACTGCAGTGTCTCCACTTGATATACAAACTCAAATGAGCCCTTGTGCTTTATTTCACCCATCCAAACTCTCCTTAGGATTGGGAAATTAATTACTGATTGCAATTCTTTCAGGGATTTGCACCGATTTGCCGCTTTGATAAGTGCGAGAGAAATTCTCAACTTTCTCAGTGAAGAATGACACAGCTAGGCGGTGCAGCTTCCTTGTTAGCAAATCTCAATGGTGTCAGTGTGATCCTCACTGGTGAGGCCTGTACGCACACCTCATGAGCCTGACAGCCTTTCAATTTGCCTTTTCTGCAGCAGCATTGGGAAGACAAAGGGAGTATGTCAGGCTGAACAGCTGTTCATGTGTCACAATTCTTCTGTCGCAGGGTTACGACCTCCCCGCAGTAGCACTCAAGAAAGCTATGACATCATTGTTCCAGTTCATACACCACCCAACCCCCTTCAGCCACCCTCCAGTTTTCATGATAAAGGGAACTTAACAATATTAGCATTCCACTGTGTTGTTGATGGCTTCTATAAGCTATTAACATCCACAGTCTTTATCATCAGTGTTAAGATATCGATAAAGAAAGATATTAAAAAAAGGACGGCTTAAGAGCTTGTAAATCGTGTTGGGCCTTACAACTGGCACTGTCTGCCTCTGTTACCTTGGCATTTCAGACAGCATAGTGTGTATAGCTGACCAGATTTTGCTTTTATGGGGTAGATTTGAATGCCTCCTCTTTATTGTTGGAAGGCCCTTAGGTTGACATTGCTTTGTTTTACACAGGCTTAAAAGCTATTCCAGTCGTGAGAAACGCGTTTGCTTGAGCCCCCTGTCAGCCTTGCATTTGCAGTGTCATGCTGAATTTCCATAACAAAGCCCCTAAGTCATGATTGCCACGCATGTCTGTGGGCAAGTAGACTCCAGATTTGCTGTCAGCAACCTTTTAAGCTTCTATCATTAGAAAGAACATCTGTGTAGTTTTATACAAAATTGTGATACTGATTTAAGGTGTTTATTTTTAATTGAAAACCAAGCTTATAGACGAATATATGCAGCTATAGCCTTAGTGGTGCACTGCATCCTCATAAAATAGAAAAAAAGCCACTGCAGCACACCAAAAATACATCCAATCATTTGTCAACAGATATGCATACATGCATGTGTAGTACTTTACCTTGTAGATAAAATTTATATACAAATGTGCAAATGATAACAAATTATAACACTAAGCGTACTTACAGTGCGGGTACGTCTCCAGCTACAGTGTTAGCCTTGCTATAGCATTGTAAAGTTCCACTCTGGTCCAGTGTATCATAAAGTAAAATAAAGTATCGCCATGGCACAATTTTATTGAGCAGTAAACCTATTGCTTTGTCTTGTGTGCAACTGTCATGTCTTACACTACGACACCGATATTTTTATTGTTGACTGTTTTAGGTTTTGCCTAATTCTCTGCCCCCCCCCCCCCCCCACCCCCAACCACCCCCCCACACACACACATACCATCCAGGAGTGCAGTGAGGCAGTCATGCTTGGACACACACCCAGACAGGCCGTAAGCTGGTAGACTGTGTTGGTGTTCAGTTCAGCCACATGACTCACAGGGAATGTCTGCCCCTGTCTAGAGCCATTGCTGTCATTTAAGACAGAACATATACCATTCATACTTACGTCGAGGTAGATGATTGATGGTCTCGAGGTTAAGCTTTTAGTTTCCACAACGTAACGTTGTTGTAACCTGGTTGTCTTGTACTGTTTAATGAATATTTGGGATTTATATGTTAAGTCTTATATCCTCCTAATCATACTTTCTACTATACAGTGTGTGTGTGTGCGTGTTACATATTACAATATGTGTACACATTGTATATTATTTTCTGCATACATTATTGCTGCCCGCTGGAAGGCTTGTGGCTTTGACAGGGCCTATGAAGGGGTCTTGCTTAATTCAAACTCTGGTCAAGGACAGTGTGTCTGGAGCTCTCTTTGTTATGAGAGTTGTGGAGACTTTGTTATCAATCTGTCTCCATTAATTCCAATTCATTTTAGCTGTGCGATAACTACCAGCGTCTGCTTGTCTGTGCTCTCACAAGCCAGTGTGCTGTATTCACAGACAAACATGTGCAGGAAGGGACTTTTTGTCTGCTCTCTAAAGGAGATGGTCGTTGGCGCCAAGCTTCCATTTCTAGTGCTGTAAAGAACGATAATGCAGGAGAACAGTGTGTGTAATAAACCCAGGTGTACACCGTTTCGTCAAGTAATTGCATAAATGTATCAATACACATTTGTATCCAACAGAATTTTCTGTATTAATTTGTGTGATGTATACTGTATTCTGGCTAAAGAGAGCAATTAACATTGGAAAAGCCCTAAATCCAATGGTTTCACCCTTCTACAGCTTTTTCTTAGCATGTGTGCTTTTACAATATATCCATGGCCTTTCTAGTAAAGTAATGTTAAAGTTTCTTGTAAAAACAGCATTGGGCCCTGCTGCAGTACACCTATGGCATCTTGAGTGTTGTTCTCTACTGCAGAGTGGTTGTCTTGAATCAAGTGAGTCTGAAATATGTTCATGGGCAAGGCTGAATGAGTTTGTGCCTGCACAGTCCACATGAGACGGCCAGCTCTTTGTGGACTCTCACCCTTTGTTGCTTATATATGCATTAATGGGTTTTATAAAATAGGTAGTCGATCATTCAGAGAGCACCTGATCAGACACGTGCGTGCACGTCTCTTTTGTCGTCTTGATGAACCTAACGTTAAGTCTCCATCCCAACACAAATATCTTCTATATTATTGCAACTGAGTTGTACCTGTTTGTTTAAACCTTAGGTTGTCGAAGGGGCAGCATAGCCTAGTAGTTTGGGTGGTCGGCTCCCGGCCCAAAGTTTTTAGGTTCGATCCCCTATGTGCCCAACCTACCTGTAAGCATCCTTGAGCAATCCAGTATGTCCTTAATGCTTGTAACTGTACACTTTTGACAACAGCATAAAGTTAATTGTCAATAGTAAGCAAGCTTGTAGCCAGTATGGAATATACCACCTTCTTGAACGTTAGTTCTGTGCTCATCTACTGTATTTTATAATCACTCATGACAGTAAATATTGACTGAAGCTTGAAGTTGTTCATACCCTAACCTCCATTTCACCAAGGCTTTTTGTCTATACTTTTTAAAACAGATGTGAATACATTGTAGTCATTACTGGCAAAATTGTTGTAAAATATTTTGTGGGTGACTGCAGAGGCAACACGTCTCGTTGTTCATGAAAAATCTTGATCTCCAAGTAAAATTTGCTCCTTTCGTGTAAATTTCAGGACAAATTTATAACCTTGATACAATTTTTTTTTAGCTCTCACTGACCTTGTATATTAGAACTCTGTTAACCATGAGAACTATTTTTATTTAGTCTTGTTTATGAGAAGTGTCTTTTTTTGGGGGTGGCTTATTTTTTCGTTTCAAGGACAAAGGAGGAGTTTTTGTTCTGGGAAGCTACTTGTCTTTGTTTCTCATACTTTCACTGTGTAGGAGCTCATTTTAGAGTAAGACGTACTATAATAAGGTTTGATGTTTCTATAGCGTGCTATAGAGTCACCACATGCAAAAATACCCATGTATTTTATATAAACTGTGCTGTACATCATAATGGTAAGTTACTGTGAAAATTGCATTGCATTTTTTTCTAGTAATATTTTAGGAATAATAGGCTTTATATTTTACAAATGGCTTGTACACTTAAGGGAGAAGCATGACTTTTTATACAAGAAGAGTCACTTTGCCAGCCATCACCCCTCTTTGTCTGCAAAAGCGGGTAAGAATTGTACATACTGTTTACTGTCCTTTCTGCAACAATAATTTGTGTTCTTTCTCCTTGTTATAGTTTTGAAGTCCAATGTTTATAACCTATGTTTATGGCCTGTTTTAATCCAGTGCTTGCATTTGTGTTCCTGAAATACATCACATTGGGAAGATAGTATTTTTCACTGAACATAAATTTGTAAATTTCTGTTGCTTAAATTGTGAGTAAATATAAGTTTGAAATAGCAAAAAGTAGTATTAGTAGTATTACATAATTATGTCAGTGATGGCAATGATAAGACATGGTTTGAAGAGGTTTCTGGTGACGTTGTATGGATTTGCCCCTGTTTTTTGTGTGTCACTATTGCATTAGTTAGTTTAGAATTTAAATTGTTAGGAAAATCATCACAGTTCACCGTGACGTATTTCATGTTCTGCAGGTCACACCTGAGTTAAAAGGGCACCATGCAGTGCATGTGAACTTGAGAAGTAGTTTAGTCATCAGTTGTGTATTACTGCTAGGTCAAGGTCATAGGGAATGTAGAAAAGAAAGGAAAGGTAAGGAAATTATTCTCAGGTTAGCGCTGAATTTATCCACTGTTGGTAACATTTGAACGCTGTGCTTAAGCTTGTCCCTTTTGTCCAGAGCGGCCACAGTGCACATAGAGTTCCGGGTGCTGCTTTGTATTTGTGTTTTCTTTTATACCGCTAAATCACTTGAGGTTTGAAAGCAGGCTCACAAATAATACAGTAGTCACAAGTAGTCACAGCCTCTGATACATTGATGCAATCTGTATGACTATAAGAGACAAGGTTCCACCTGGGGCACTTGGTGTCAGCTTAGCCAGTGTTGTTGCTGTGAAGGACGTGGAGGAAATGTGGTGGTTTCTAAGGTGGAATAGACCTAAAGTCACTCCTCTATCAATCACTGATAGAGCTGCAGCTCAAGGTAAATGCAGAGCTCAATTGAGCTTAACAATAAGATCAGAAGAATAGATACAGAGGAGTTGTATATTTCATTCCACAGCATACCATATCTATTTTGAAAAAAAAGATGTCTGCTTATTATTGAAGACACCGGGGTCTGTTCATTGCTAAAAGTGAAATATGAGAGAGTGGCTGAGAATGTCTGGCTAAGTGGACAGGTGAGTTCCTGGTTTCTTTGTCATTGTGCTGATGTGTTTCAGCATAGCTACACGCAGAAAGCCCACCCCAAACAAAGGACGGGTGACAAAGGATATGGGAAGCATGTAAAAGGCAAACGTGACATTGTTGACCCATTTTAGGGGAGGGTGTATCGGGGGGGTGTACACCATTTTCAACAAGTTCTCTTTGGGAGGGAGTGGCGCTTGCATGGCCGTCAGACATCCGCTGGTGTGCTTGCCAAATGAATATTCATCTAGCGCTTCCATCTCCATGTGAAACCTGGATTTATTACACCGAGACGTGCTTTCCTACACCTCTAGGTTCAAATGTTTTAATTCCTTAGTTCACTGCAAACATAGTGTTTTGTTTGCCTGAGGTTAGAACTTGTTGGCTACCATACCAATTCATGTCATCATGGTGCAACAACTTGCTTCCAGTATTTGATGGCTCTTTCAGTACCGACGGTGCACTAGACTGTTGACTAGCTCTGTTAGCTCTTAAAGTGGCCGTGAGTTGGTTGTTTGTTTTTTCTGTAATTGTCTTGTCCAGTATTTTTGTGTGACATTTGTGCAGCAAAACAAATACATCCTTTTTGGGGTCATATTGGGTCAAACTTCAGAACTGCTGCGGTGGATGATCTTTCAGACTGTACAATTTGTTTCAGCCTTCCACATGTCGTTTAGACGTTGTGGACCGTTCCAGGGACACAGAGGGTTTTGCATGAAAAAGCCTGTGTCAATGTCCTTGACGCACTGAAATCTGTGTGCTGGGCACCTACTATCATAGCCCGTTTGAAGGCTTTTAAGTAGACAGACCATGTCTCTTTACTGTGTACTGTCAAGCCCTGTCATTTTAAGGAAAGAGCAGGCATACAGTATATGACACATTGTATGTTTGTACAATACACTATTCCTGTTTGTGTGTGTCCGAGTGTGTGTTTTTGCTGTGATCTCACCCAAGCCTACCCAAGAGCCCAGTCTTCTGGCCTTTCATTTTAGCCTTATCCGACTCTATAACAGAATTGATGCTAAGAAATGAGCTGAGATAAGTGACTTCATAGGCTACCTTCTTGGCTGCGTCTACACTTGGATCAGGGCTTAGTTGCCAATGAAAGCAAGTCGTTGTTCTCCCTGATAAAAGCAGCAACAGCTCACTGTGGCTCATTACCTAGCTTAGCCATTCATTAGATTCCTTTAGCAATGATTAACAGTGATATGCACTGTACAGCATATTGTCTGGGATTTGACCTGTGTGAAAAATAATAAAATACTCTGTTATTACCTGTTAATCCTTGGCCCAGCCTATTCCCAGGTGCATTTGGTTCTATCCTGTACTGTATCATAAAACATTCCTTCTAATTCTATCTTGCAAAGGTGGTAAACACACAATAACTTGAAGTGACCCTGAATTTGAATATACGAAACATTTTGTTGTTGACTGCTGTGTTTATATTTCGCTTTCACTTACCGTTACGACACAGACAGTATATAAATAATTATATTAACCAATCCACATATGGTCTCTCTATTTGTATTAGCTTGGATTTGTCTCAAGGCTCAAATAAAATTTGTATGTCTGTATAGCTGCTCAATATACAAGTTTGCACCATAACGTTTACCTGCTGACAACCTTGCCCTGTTCCTGGTGAAATATGATCCCTGCATTGTTTGATTTGGCAAATTCAGAGGCAGCAAATTCCTCAGAGAGATACAACTGGAATCCACTGTGCACTGAATGCCCATATATTATTTGTCTAAATGGGCTTGGTTTGTTTCCTTGAAAGTAGTTTGTCATGTATTGTATGAAGGTTTGGTGTTTTTTAGAGTTTAGTTTTTGGATTTGCGTATTTTAGCGTAAGTTGTGTGCCGCCTTGTCCATACTGAGTTGTATGGAAGAGGTGTGCAGATATTGTATATATGTAGCTCATGAACACGTGTCATCATAATGAAAATCATTAGCTTTTGTGTGTCTGCCCAAGGAGATCCTTGGCTGTTTAGTCTCGTCGGTCTCCACACGGACTGATTGCACTGTAGATGGTTTACTTCATTGAGAGGTGATGTCATCGCTGAGGGCTCCTCAAGGGCTCTAACCCCCCCATCCCGGCTCTGTTGGAGTGCTGTGACCTCTTTTTCTCCACAAAAGGGGGCAGGCTTGTCTTGCCCAGCTGACCCGCCCTAAACCACCAATAGAGCTCACCGAGAGAAAAGAGGCAGTCAGTCGGTCATTACTGTGCCTCTCCCTGCCCCCCTCTCCCCGCCCACCTCTGTCAACTTTAGGCAAGAGTTGACCCAACTAGCATTACATTTAACCAGCACCTTTGTAATTGCTCTAAGGGCTCTAGCAGGGCTTTATGCTGAGAGCTCCTCTTACCATGGGCGTGTGAATGTGAATAGAGAGGGGGTGGGAGCGCTCTCTCTCTCTCTCTCTCTCTCTCTCTCTCTCTCTCTCTCTCTCTCTCTCTCTCTCTCTACACACCCCCTCGTGAATGGAGCAAACTGATCCTGGGCTTCTAGACTTTGTGGTGGGG